>SZWC01024034.1:8087-25055 GCA_023375785.1 Penium margaritaceum
GCTGTGCTGTGCTGTGCCGTGCGAAACGCTCTGCTGCGCTAGGCCGCCTTCTTCCTCTGTCGTGGGACTGACGAACGCTCTGGATACAGCTCGAACGGATGGCTCACTGGCGATGCTGTTCTGTGTTGTGCTGTGAACGTGTTGCTGCGAGACTGTGCTTCTCTGCGTTGAGCGACTCCACTTGTCTGCGGCGGAAGAGTGATGAGGAAAAGCGACTGCCAGTTGAATTCGCGGTAAGCAAGCCGAAAGGCAGATTCTGCGGGGTACGGCGGCGACGTTTAAGGTGCGAAAAAACGGTATCAACAGTGTCAGCAGGCTGACACAATGCGAACGCCGCTCACAAGTCCGCTGGCTCTGGTGGGTCGCGAGCGTTAGTGCACGAGAGCCTCTGTGATGCACGAGGCAAGGGGTTACACGCCATGGCTGGCTGCGTGTGCGCGTGTCGTGTGCGCCTGTTCGTGCCGACGCTGAAGGCTGTACGCACTTCCACCCACGTGTGCCGACTTTGTGCCTTGTGATTTACGCCACGCCCACGGCGATGCGTTGGCGTCAAGCAGCTCTGCCTCCCCCACTCTGTTTTTTTATGTTTTTGGACCACCACTTCGGTGCCGTGGAGCGCACAAGCGAGGGCCAAGCGACCAGCTCAGGCTTGGAGAGGATTCATTCACACGAAGAAGGTTTGCCGTCGCGAGGGCGTGAAGGGGAACGACGATGAAGTACGAACGGCACATGAAGGCAAGAAGATTGTCTAGTCTCTCTCCGCGATGGACATCAATCGCTGCGCCGATTTGGGGGCGATTTCCGTGTTTCGCCTCAGTCGGGAAGAAGCAAATTGGGCGGATCACTGCATTTGAAACGTTTCGGCGACCAAAGGAGACCAAAGGAGCGCGTGATATGCATTTTAACAAACCTGCCCCACCCCCGGTGGGACAGAATGGACAAAGTTCGCGAGCCCAGAGATGTGGGCCACCTGGGAAAAAAACTCCGCATCAACAAAGGTGAGTCACCAGCACAAAACGGTCCCTTTTCACATCTGCAGATCAGCGTCCAGCTGCGTTGGTCGTTAACGAAGCCAGCGTGACCCATCGAGCACAGGAAAAGTTCATGGTGCCAGATGATGGCGACCCCGCTGACCTCAGGCGACCAGTCGCAGCAATTCTATACGTCGCTCTCTTTTGTACGGTGTTCAACGAGGCAACTCTAGCAGGGTTTTGTAAAGGGCCCGAAAAAATGTCCAGTTCTTAGTGGGGAATACAAAAATGTCACATTTCTGGCGAAGCACCCAAAAGCTCATCCTTCTGCCGGGGCACGCAAAACTATCACGTTTTTCATGGGGCATTCACAAATTTCCATTTCTTCGACGGGCACACGAAAACTTTAAAAGGCAATTCTGACACTTTTCAGCAAGGCACACAAAAATGTCAAGTTTCTCTTGCTTTCACCACATCGGCACATAGTCCATCGACAGAATATTTTGCAATGTTTGTGAGAAGATGCGTGGAAGCTTTCTAGCGACACAGCCACTAATTGGGCGTCAGTGCCCGGTCAGACTGTGACAACAGTTACAGGTCGTACACACAACGAAAATGGTCTGGCTGGGAGATAGAAGTCAGAGTGTCATAAAGCTTCCATAGGATTTGCAGAGAGAGTTAACAAATGATAGGTCCACAGCATAAACACCTACCGCGGCGCACGGCGGGTGTCGCACGCGGCAGTGCAAGGTCTGTCTTAAAACTGGCCTCGAAACATTGTTTTGGCTGTAACTCTGCGCAAACCAATCAGAACACTACGCCGTCTGAACCTAAACGTGTAAGATCTCAAGCCGGACGCTATGAAAAGTCATGCATGCATCCGGCATCAAACGATGGACACACAATGCAAAACATGCAAATCGGGCCAACGTCAAATCCACTGATAAAATCCTACAGGCTGCAGAAAAATTACAAAAGGTCCGAGACAGCATCCAAGACGTTAGGGCAATCGTTGGTCAGCTTTGAGAGGTTTGTCTACCACTTGCCAATGCACCCGTGCCTCTAAGGTCTACATCACAGATGTACACGCACATGGACACGGCCGAGTGGTTAGAGTAAACTATACAGCTTGACGGGAACGTCACAAATGACAACACTCCCCCATGAACTGATGGTAGGCATGTTTATATTCGTGCACAACTCTTACGAGTACAACAACGAGTGCAAAGACAGACGTAATACCAGCACACCCCACACTAAACCACTCTTAAGAAAGGGGACGAGCCCGATAGAATGAATGGCCACCATAAAACTTCCGCGAGCTAGTGCCTTCGTTAGGAAATCAGCACACTACATGTCAGTGCCGACCCACATGACAGAGATCACATGTTGCTCCGCCAGATCACGCACGAAATGGTACTCAACCGAAATGTGCTTCATGAGAGCATGAAAAACACCATAATACTCTGCAACGGCAAGAGAGCCGTGGTTGTCGCAACGAAGCACAATGGTGGGCTTTGACGGACTCAACTCAAGGAACAGGATCTACAACCAGACCACGTCAGTAGCCCCTCCACCCAAAGCAACGTACTCTATGTTGGAAATTGGTCGATCAATGTACAGTTCACTAGGAATCTATTCTATATGAAAGATTGGCTTAGTACGGAGGTGTCATTTTGACAGTGTATCCCATCCTTGAGTTATGTGTTCAAGTTGAGAAGATGTGTCAAAGCTTCCTAGCGACACAACCACTGACTAGGCATCAGTGCTTGGTCAGATGATGATGGCAGTCACAAGTCGTACACACATCAAAAAGGGTCTGGATTGGAGACACAAGGCAAAGTTTCAGGATGCTTCAATAGTATTTGCAGAGAGGTTTCATAGATGGAATGTCCATGGCATAAGTACCTACCATGGTGCACGGCACATGTCGCACACGGTAGCACAAGGTCTGTCCTAAAACCGGCCCAAAACCACTGTTTTGGCTGTAACTCAGCGTAGACATGTCTGAACGCTATGTCGCCTAAACCTAGACGTGCATAATCACAAGCCAGACACTATGACTGGTCACATGCATGCATCTGGCATCAAATGGTGGACGGAATGAAAAACCATGCAAATCGAGCCCATGGCCAGTCCACCGATAAACTCCTACGTGCTGTAGAAGAATTGTAGGAGGTCCGAAGTAGCGTCCAGAGCTTTGGGACGGTCAGCGCTCCGCTCCAAGCTGGTAGTCCACCACAAGATGACTCACCAGTACCACCTGGGACCATATCATGGATCAACACGGGCATGCACACGGCCGAGTCTTCAGAGTACTTTTTACAAGTCGATAGGAGCATCACAAATCACAACACTCCCCTATGACCCGATGGTATGCATGTCCATACACGTACAGCACTGAAATGAGTACAACAACAAGTACAAAAACAATTGTGACACATACACAGATACATCTCGCACTAAACCACTCTCAGGCACGGGGCGAAGCACAACAGAATGAATGGCCACCAAAAACTTCCCGCGTGCTAGTGTCTTCGTGAAGAAGTCAGTCGCTGCATGTCAGTGCCAACCTATAAGACATAGATCACGTGTCGCTCCACCATATCACGCACAAAGTGATGCTCAACCGCACTATGCTTCGTGTGAGTGTGAAAGACACGAGTTCTCCGCAATGGTAAGAGCACTCTGTTTGTCGTAGCGAAGCACAATGGCAGGTACTGACTGGCCTGGCTCATGGAAGAGGTGTTACAACCACACTGTCTCAGCAACCTCTACACCCAGAGCAACATAATCTGCCTCGAAAAAGCTACGTGCAATATAGTCTTGCTTCCCGCTATGCTAGGACACAACGGTACCACCGAGCAGGAACACGTAGCGGGTGCGACTGCGTCCATCTGGACTCCAAGCCTAGTTGCTGTCGGTGTAGCTATCAAGAACCTCCAAACACTACCGGCGAAAGCACAGTCCGAGGTACGGTGTGGAGACCACGTACAACACCACTTGCACAACCACATGAAGGGCTCTAGCACGTGGAGCTTGCAAAAATTGTGCAAAGAGGTTGACGGAAAAGGCGATGTCGGGGCGTGTGGTAGTAGCCAGGTACATCAAAGATCCGATGAGGTGGACGTACAAGGTCACATCCATTGTCTCCCCTAGCTATGTGGGATCATCCACCTTCAGGGCATCCTACATTTCAGTTGTGAGAGGTGTGGAGGCCATGGGCACTACGCCAAGGAGGTCACTCAACCGCTCCCCCACAACACGTGCATATTGGGCCTGATACAATAGAAGTGTGCGATGTCTGCGGTCTCGCACGGTCTACATGCCAAGAAACAACGCTGTACGACCAAGGTCCTTCATCCTATAAATAGTCTGAAGGACCACCTTGGCCTCCTTCATGGCCTCCATGGTAGGAGACGTGATCTGAAGGTCGTCCACATAGACCAGGATGGCGATGAACCGCTCAGGTGTCCCTCGGATAAAGAGAGAGGGATTTGCCTCACTTTGTACATATCTTGAGCAAGTGAGAGTGCCAGTGATCTCCTGGTTCCACCACCCAAGAGAATGCTTGAGGTTATACAATGAATTGTCAAAGCTTCGTACCTTGTCACCGTCCTCAAAGCCTAGTGGTGAAGCCACATAAATCTCCTCATCCAAAGAGCCATGGAGGAACGCATTGTTCACGTCCATCTGGTGCAGTACCCACTCATGCTAAGCCATTACACCAAACAGAGCACGAGCTGAGGTGATGCGGTTGAAAGAGGCAAAGGTGTCAGTGTAATCGATGCCCTTGATCTGAGAGTACCCCTTGAAGAGCAAGCGAGCCTTGTGGCGATCCAGTGAGCCGTCCCACTTCACTTTCTTGTGAAAGAACCACTAGGCATGAATAGCCTTCCTCTTAGGTGGAAGGTCGACTAGCTCGTAAACTCCTTGCTCTCGGATGGCGTGAAGCTCATCCTCGTAAGGAACATACCAAGCGTATGCATCCTGTGATAAGAGAGCTTCCCTTACTATGCCTGGATGAGGCGCCATAGAGGGAGAGTTTTGAGTGGCAAGTGCACACGCCTCAGTGCTAAACCTAACGACCACAAGGTTAGCTGCTGCATCATAAGCAATATGAAACTCACAAGTGACGAGATCATGCCCTACAAGGCACGCTCGATGTTCCTCTGTGTGAGCAGTGTAGACACTTAGGGCTAGGGCCTTTTTGCTGGGATCACCACTCACGATGCTGGGAGTGGAGCGCCTTGGTGTGAGATCTCACACTCGCTGGACTATACAGACGAATGGTCGAAGACAACCGCCAGGCTCAAGCAAGTAACCTAGGCTTGAAGGGCTCACCTCAAGCTGATAGACAGGCACAACCACAGGTGGTGAGGGATGAGGCAAAGGAGCATGTCATGTAATGTGAGGAGATGCGTGTGTGTGAGACACGAGACTGGGTGTGATAGTAGGAAGAGTCAAGGCGGGACCACACACAGTGGCAGGAATACTAATGGACAAAGGTAAAGAATCATGGGTAGGTGTGGGGTGTGAGGGAAAAGGGGTAGAAGCCGACTGTGCTGGAGAGGTCTTCGGGCAAATAGTGATGATCGCTAGGTCATCAAAAGCCTGAGACCGAGAAGTGGAGGGGGCTCGAACGACCACATTAACTGGGTGAGTGGTGCTTACAAGCCCAAACTCCCCCATCCATCAAGAAGCCTCACACGTATGAATGTGCGTGACAGACAACAACGTGATCGAGGTCAGATCACGGTAGATGAAAGACTCAAAGAAGAGTGCGTCACGGGACTCAACAATGCGACGATGGGCGGGGTTCCAAAAAAGGCCAGGCCTTTGACCACAGGGAGATGACCACAGAGGGACACAAACGACCCCATGGCGAGACCTTAGACCCTTGCTGGTCCTCGGAGTACCACACAGAAGCCAAGGATCCCCAGACACAAGCGAGTTGCGGGTGAGTACGGTGGCCAAACCAGAGCTCATATGGTCCGAAAGGGGACCGTGCATTAGGAGGTTCCACACCCACGTCATGTAGGCGAATCCTTCAAAGGTGAAGGACTTCGGGAGACCACACTCAGAACGCATACAAAAAACTGCATCCTCCATCGGTTCGGTTCCAGCGCTAAGAGACATCCATTTGCTGAGGAGTAGCAAGAGTGGAGACCTGGTGAAATATCCCGTGCTCAGCGAAGAAACTATCCATCTCGCCAAGAAACTCGCCGCCGCAATCCAAACAGAAGGTATGCAGCATGTAGCGGGACTGACGCTCAACCATCACTAGCCAGAGGCAAACCGCGAGAGCGGCTTCACTCTTTTGGTGCAGGCTGTAGACCCACCGCATTTGAGTGAAGTCATCAGTCATGGTCAGGACGTATCGGTCCCGATCAGACAAAGACTCGACAGGAAGAGGACCGAGAAGGTCAGAATGGACTAACTCGAGAGGGCAAACTGCGCGAGAATGGGAGTCAGGGTAGGTGCAACGATGCATCTTACCCTGTGTGTAGAAGAGACAGTTGGTCTTGGGCAGCTTCTCCAAAGAAGCAGCGTCAAGACCAAGGGCGGGCTGTGTTCGGATGAGCTTTGACATAATGTCGGAGCCCATATGACATAGGCGACGATGCAGCAACTGCTGGTGCTCAGCAGACACAATGCGAGTGAAAAAACACACGGGTAGGAGGAGAGGGAGACTAAGAAGGAGAAGAAATCCAAGAGACATGATACAGCTCATCCACAATAGAGGCATAAAGAACAACGGTACGAGTATCAAAGTAGACACAATCGCAGAGTTTGTAATGTGCTCCACAAAGAGTCCATCAGTGTGCAGGCTCGTTCAGAAAGAAAACTAAGCTCAAGGTTAGGCACAAAAAGCACCTCAAAAAGATACAGAGGGTCAGACAGACCATCGAAGCACATAAGTACAACACCGTGGACCTACAAGGACTGTCCAGAGCCTGTGTGAACGGAACAAACAGACGCAACATGATCGAGAACAACGAAGGCGCTATGACGACAGGTCATGTGATGAGTGGCACCAAAATCGATGATCCAAGATCCACCTAGATCACGACTGGAGGATTTCATTGTACAACAAGCAATAGAGCAAAAGGTGGGGAGGAACAACGAAGGGAACATAGGTGCGGCTCATGAATCGAATCAGTATTGTCAAGCCCATCATCATCATATGCTAGCTGTGCCCCCCCTACACGAGTCATCACGAGAAATACGAACAGACAAACCAATAGTATCTGAACCACTCGGCTGTGACAACACACTCGCACCTCACTAAAAGCAAAGCACCACAATGGGACGGAGCTCGGTGATGGTACAATCACACGGGTCTGGGTCGGCACTGCTCGCCGGTGAGGAAACGAGAATTGCTATAGTCGTGATCGTCGCACGAACAGAGCGGTGAGAACTAAAATCATATGCAACCCATTGCGTGTACACAACCTCAAGACCGCGGGTGATCCGCGTCCAATCAAGCAGATGCTGGCACTTGGTGCACCCATGAGCGCCTCCATAGTTGTAACGTTGGATAATGTGTCCATTGCTGTCGCTCGATGACTGCTGCTGCTACGAATGCTGCTAGCCCAAACCATGTTTCTTCTTGCCCTTCTTCCTCTGTGCCGTGGCTGCCACACCCTAGATTTGAGTCAGGGTAGCCGGGGTGGAAGGGGAAGAGGAGGGTGTAATAGAGGATGGAGAAGTGATTTATAATAGGGGCGTTGGCGGCGACGCGATGACCGCTACAATAAGGGAACTATCCTCATGGGCCACGACTGCCTCGCGAGTGGAAGTCACCTGGAGGAAGAGCTAATGCGCCGAAGGAAGAAGTTTAAGGGAGGTGGAGAAGGGCTTGAGCACGGCGTCGTTGTACCTTGCGAAGATGTCTGCGTGTTGAAGACAGACTCTGATCATGAGCGTGCGATGCACCTAGAGTTGTGTACCTCATGAAGTCCCAAGGTGCGTGTAGATGTGTAAGGCACGCCATCATTAATCAACTACGGACTTGGCAAGTCCCTGACAAAGGGAGTGGAAAGTGCAAGTTTGAGCCGCGCGGGTGGCGTGCGTCTTCGTAGCAAGCAGAGATAGTACCACTCCCAGCCCTCACAAGGTTCAGCACCCAATGCTCCTCCCGGCCTCTCCAAGGAAAGGGCAAAATTCCACAACTCTCTCGTGCGGCATGGCGTAAAGGAGTCCGCGCATCGCCCGAGCCGCTGTCAGTTCCTCAGCACGGTCCGTAACCTGGTACGGACTGTGATAGCAGGGCCATACCCCCTCTGAAATGGCCCAGACCTGGAAGAGAGTCTCCCAGCAGTCAAAGCCGTCCTCACCGACGTAGCGCGGGGGCGGTGTCTCAAAGTCCATGGGTTTTCCGCTTCGTGGGGAGAGCAACCACAGGCTGGGAGGAACGAGGAATGGAAAAGACACCAGGGCGAGGAAAGTCGCTGAGGTAGGGAAAAGGCGAGGGTCCGATATTCGGGAACAAAGACCCAGGACACGTCTAAAGCTAGCCGAGACGCTCCTGAAGCACACAAATCTCCCTCTCATGGGTGTCATCATCCACCCCTGGCATGCCAGGGTCCTCATCCAAAGGATAAAAAAGTGGCGGGTCTTGTCCTTTTGCTCTCTTCGATGTAAACACTGACTATTGTGTAGAAGGTATGGCACCGCCGACTCCCTCGGGTGTTTTCTTTGGGGCCGTGGACTGAACATGAATATGATCAATGACGCACGGATGGCATCGGTCTGTTGCTGCTACTGACAACGTATCTCATCCTACTGACTCCGTAGATCTGCAATGGCCTGCGAGCATGGGCTCATGACCCCTGAGGAGGAGGAGGAGGGATATGCTTGTCCTTTGCCCTCGTCGCCGGTGCGAGCCATATCAGCGCTCACTCTGGACCGAGATGTCAAACAGGTCAGATTTCATAACCGTCAGCGGTTCTCTAGGAGTTGGAGAATTGGAAAAAAATCCCTACCGACGTCAGCTCCTTTCCAACCCCAAAATTTGACTAAGGTAGGAGCTGGCGTCAGTAGGGATTCTTTTACGTCAGCACGAACGTGATGATGTCAGCAAATAAAATATTGACGCCAACACAGTTTTTTTGGTTAGTGGTTGACAATCCTCGTGGCTATTGGGCGATTACTCGGCGGTAGCCACGCGGAAGCTCTTTAACAACTTTTGCTTGGCTACTGTTGCTGTTGCGCATGCACTTGCAACAGCAGTTGCGCCACTGCTTGCGGAGCTGTGGCAGCAGCTGCGCACTATTGCTATGGCGCAACGTTGTTGCGCGCCACTCTAGCTGTGCGCAGCTGCTACTCCGTGCTATCGTTGTCGCATTGCTCCTAGTGTTACTCGCTACTACTCCTGCTGCTGCTCAATGCTGCCCCTGTTGTGTGGTGCTACTTGCTATTGCCGCTGTTGCTTGTTGCCGCTGCTAACGTCGCTATGGAGCGCTGTTAAACACTGGTCCTATTGTGCGCTACTATCACTACACGTTGCTGCTACTCGCCGTCGCAACAGTAACGGCCTGTTGCCGCCGCTACTAGCGCAAATGCCAGTATCCGCTAGCAGCTGCCGTTTGCTGTGCCTATCGCCTGCTACAGTTGGTGGGTGCTAGTGATGCACTCTCACCTGCTAAAGGTGGGTCATGTTGCCGGCAGTCGGGTGTTCTCAACAGGTCCCTGTGGATGGGGTGTAGTGGTTACGCTCACTACTGCTGCTCTGTTACTTCTCTACTGTGCAACTTGGCGAGAACTGTCTCACTGCTCTCATACCATGAGACGATGCGTGGAAGCCTCCTAGCGACACAGCCGCTGACTAGGCACAAGTGCCTCGTCGGACGGTGATGACAGGTACAAGTCGTGCACACAAAGGCAAGGGTCTGGCTAGGAGACACAAGGCAAAGTTTCAGAATGCTTCAATAGCATTTGCAAAGAGAAATGACAAATGGCAAGTCCATGGCATGAGTACTTGCCATGGCGCACGGTAGGTGTCGCACACGCCAGCACAAGGTTTGTCCTAAAACCAGCCCAAAACTACTATTTTGGTCGTAACTCAGTGCATACATGTTAGAACGTTATGCCATCTGAACCTAGACAAGCAAAACCATAAGCCACATGTTATGACTGGTCACATGCATGCATCTGGAAACAAACGGTGGACACATCATGAAAAAACATGCAAATCAGGCCCACGGCCAGTCCACCAATAAACTCCTACGTGCTACAGAAGAATAGCAGGAGGTCCCAAGTAGTGTCTAGAGCACTGGGACGATTGTCAGTCAGCTCCAACTTGGCAGTCCACCACAAGACGATGCACCGGTACCACTTGGGTCCGTATTAGGGATCTGCATGGGCATGGACATGGCCGAGTGGTCGTGTACAATACATTATACAAGTAGACAGGAACATCACAAATCACAACACAAGTCTCAGTTACATCATTACTTGGTGTGGCCATTAGCGTCCTAGCCCCACGCCGATCATCAAGGGGTACTTCTACCACCAAAGGCCCTCATCATGACATTATTGAAGAGCTTTAGTAGAAAGGGCACCTTCATACATACCTCTTCATGAAGAGGTACTTTCTTACATACCCCTTTGCTCTCACTAGCAGCTATAGGGCCAACAAGAGACCACACTATTTATGCCCTTGAGTTCTAGTAGCTCATTACACACAATTACGCGAGTGCCCTTGCATTAGGAGTTGTTTTCGACATTCAAGCTTGGTATAAGTAGTGGGAGCTGGCACACCTGGTTTGAGTTCCTTCTCTCATGCCCTAACAGTGTTGGGGTGTTTTGCGGTGTTCCCAACTTGTAGGAGACACTCTCCTTTCTGAGTCTTCACTGGTTACAATGTTCCAGTGAGCTGTGTAAGTCTAGGATCATCCTTAGCTTTGTAGTGATGCTTGAATGTTTATTCATGCTTATGTAGAGTGTACATAAGGTGTTTTTACCAATCTATGTGAGACCGATAAATCTATGTGAATGTCTAATGTGAATTTGAACTAGGAATGTTACATGTAAGACGGTCCATTCTTCTGTTGTGTGACAAATGGACGACTCATTGGAAGCCTGTCTATCTGCTAATCAAGTTTTACTTGACAGTGTTCAAGTTTACTCTTAAAGTTTAGGAGCAAGTTCAACCCCCTGCCCTTTCAAATTCCAACATGGTATCAAAGCATCAAATGAGATCCTAGTGTACAAGTGAGCCACACATTCTATGTGCATATTGAGGAAATCATTTATCTTCGTGAGGATGGCCTTCAACTAGAGTCTTCACGGAGAACCTCAACGTCTCCTAGAAAGAAAGGTTTTAAGCCTTCTGCAAGCAACAAGACCATCAACATTTAAGTGTTATCAACCACGCACGTACTCCATGGATGAACAACATCAGAGATTCATGGCAAAGACACAGGTCATGAAAGTAGAATAGGCGGACACGGAAGTGCAAGTACAAGTCTTGAAAGCAAGTCTACGAGTACGTAAAGTTAAAACAACCCAAGCGATGAAGGCTCATGAGGCAGCACAAAAGTCCATCGCAAAAGCAGAGGCTCATGTGGCCTGCAACCGTCGATAGCTGGAGGAAAGTAAATGGCAACGTACCACGTTATATAACAACATACGAAAGTAAACAGATGTATGAGTGGCTGGAATAAAGGGGTCGTTTGAAGAGGATTGCACACAACTACATGCGGGCAATGTAGCACAGAGTATGGGAGTACAACAAGATGCACAAAAAATAGCAACACTTTCTCCGTTCAATGTAGCAGATGCTCAGGCACAAAAAACACGACAATGGACTACTTTCTCATCGACGATGACACCAAGTGTTACGAATCCGATGATGTTCACCTTGGTGCCTCTCATTTCACAAGAGACTTTAGAGAAATTTTTATCTAAGGTGATCCACGACCCTACGCAAGATACTCCAAAGGTAGTGGCGGTTTTGGAACATTCAACCCCTAACGAGGTAGACAAGGCGACGAGCTCACTCCTTAAGGCCAAGTGTACACCAAATGAAGCCCTGAATGTTTCCATTTTGGCATCATCGACAGTAATCCACTCATCATTGAGTACAAAGTACAACGAGGTACAAGGGAGTAAATCACAACTACAACAGAATGACCGAGTCACTATTCGTTGGTCACCTACAACCATTGGAAAACGTGGCAACATTTTCACTTGCAAGTCTCTGTCATCATCAGGAAGGAAGATGGTATTTTGCCTAAGCAAGGAACCAGCCATCTACAACAGCTTTCATGTATCTCAATTTCAAAACTGGTCATCAGCAAAAACCTCAGTGCATATGAAGAAAACCGGTCTCAGCAGATCCAAAATCCACAAACTTTCACCATCTTCAATCAGCGACGTCGTAGTGTCAACACCCTTCAACCCTTTTCCCATGCCTTCAATGGCAGCAAGTAATTCATCATCGCCAACTCCAGGTACCTCATCTTTGAGTGGTGAGCCACAAACATTGATATACAGGTTAGCCGCTCTATCTCAAGCAGAACGTGCTACCAATTTTCCACGGAAGAAATTATAATAAGTATTTCTCACAGACCTTACGAGACGTGTTTCCGCCACCAACGCGACAAATTCAATAGAAAATCATCAGAGCAGGAAAGCAACCGGGGATGTGTCATACTCTCATGGCAAAGGAGAGGAGTGTAACGGCTTCAGGGGGAGACCCTTTCATTTGAAGCTGTAACACAACCATTGGCTCTTCTCAGCCTCAAAATTCAAGTTCAAGACCACTCCTCAGAACAACACGACAACAATGCACTCACAATCCTCGCAATGATGTATTTGAGGACGTCAAAACTCAAAATTCTATAAAAAATCAACAGGTAAAAGTGACGTACCTGCCCAATTTTAGTCTGCAAGTAACTTCAACAACTTCAAAGGACGATTCGCCGAAGCCTCCACACACTTCAGCTGTTCTCCAGCTTGAACCGCCATCAACTCTAGTTTGTGATGCTCAAGTCCTCAATTTCTCTAAGTCTTGTGAATTCATCCCTTCACGAACAATCTCTGGTGAAGTCCTTGCGCACCCGAAGCAGAACTCTAGCCTTCGCGTTTCAAGGCGTAAACTATGCCCCATTTCAGAACTCGAAACGATCTTTTTTTTTGGGCGGACCGTAATTAGCAAGGCACGCAGATGGACTTTTGGCTCCTTTGTGGCCGCGCGAGCCATTTTGCGTGACCCAAAGGGCCACGTGCGATGTTTCGCCGGCCGATCGGCCCGTTCGGGCATGCCGACCGGCCTCTGCCTCGCGCGAGCCCGACTAAGTAAATGCGGAGCACCACTGTTGATTGAGCACGACCAAAAAGAAAGTTTCGTCTCACAAAGAGCATGCAAGACGACACGTAGATCATTGTGCGCACAATGGTGAGTGGCGACTCCCGGGCACCTAGTTGGTATCTTTTTGGGTTACAAAGTAACCCTATTGTGGTCGCTTGGCTGCCCGCGTTTTTGTCGTGTAGTGGATTTTTGGGGTTACGTAGTAACCCTATGCAGGGTGAGGCTGGGTGTCGTTGAAATCGGTCGTTGGACGCTATCGGACAGTTCCTTACGCATTTTGTTGAAGGACACTAGGAGTCCACGAATTGCGGGCTGCCTATTAATCATCATCATCGCCGGTCAGAAGACTTGCGCTGCCGGTCTGATCCGGAGCGTCTCTTCCCGAACGCGGACGCATGTCGAGGTTCCAACTATCGATGTTCACACGTGATTGGTGGAGACGAGGATTGTTGGACCGATTCCATTCAGTCATCCTTGTTCTGTGGGGCCCGCTAGGATTGTTGGAGGACGGAAGCCTTGAGTTAATCCGGACGGATCGACGTGGAGTGCCGAGCTACGCAAGCTAGGCAACTGAAAGGCTAAAACCACGCGGACAGGAAATTGCGGTCATCGTTGAAATCAATCGTTGAGGAGCCCAACGACCGATTTCAACGACACCCAGCCTCACCCGCAATCGGTTCGGTATCCAAGAATCAGCGCTGACGTCAGAAAATCCGCTGGACAAGGACTAAGGCGACGGCAATTCTGTCTGCAATCGGTGTTTCTGTCCACCGACAGCCCACCGAGTATTTTCTAGGTGTTTTTTTTAGCACTTCTGTCGCGTCCGGAAGACAGGCCCTCTCTGAGCGCAAATTTCCTTGCAGAAGTGACTCCCAGTCCGATAAATTCGTGCGAATCGGACAGACTTCGCGTAGCAAGCAGGGTTCTTTCTGAAACAGACACCGGACATCGCAAGAAAGCACTTGACTTCACCGACGACAACTTCTCGGACAGGAGGGGAAGGTCGAGCAAAACTCGCTTCCATGGCAGATAGCATGTTTGAACCCGGCTTCGGTCTATTACTACATAACCCCGATGCAAGCCTGCGGGCAGCAAATGCCACTAGTTTTGAAGCGAAGTTTTGCGGCGGGAAGACGTCAGGAAAATCAACCCCGCTGTCCAAACAGGGATGCTAATGTTCCCGGCTAGGGTGACAAAGGAGTGAGAGACAGCTCCTAGCACTGCTGTTGCTAGCGTGGCAACTCAAGCCTGCTAGCTAACTCACTAGCACACACAGGTGAAGATGAGAACAGCAAGGGGTTGGCTAGGGACACAAACACAAGTGTCATAAGCTGCAAATATTTGAAATGTGCAGAGGGTTGACAACTGAGGTCTGGCCAACCTAAATAGTGCCACGGACCTAGTGGATGCAAACACACACGGCGCACAATCGGCGCTATTTTTCTAGCAGGACAAAACAGTGGCAAAAGCACAGTTTTGGTCACAATTCCCTGCAGACACGTCAGAACGACGAGCCGTTTGAACCAGAACGGCCACGTCGACGAGATCTACATCCTGATAGGCTGCACGCCTACGTGCTCTGACACAGCACGAGTCTACAAAATACGGAAGTCTTCTGGGCGCCCGTCGCCACCGGCTGCCAGTCTGCTGCCGCCGTCGCCAGTCTCAAGGATCTGCACGTGAATGGACATGAGCCGAGGGGTCACCGTAAGCTGTGTACGACACACACAACAACACTCCCCCATGACCGGAGGGCGAAACACGTCCATGCACATGCAGACACTGACGCTGTACAGAGCAGGAAACGTACGNCGTCGACGAGATCTACATCCTGATAGGCTGCACGCCTACGTGCTCTGACACAGCACGAGTCTACAAAATACGGAAGTCTTCTGGGCGCCCGTCGCCACCGGCTGCCAGTCTGCTGCCGCCGTCGCCAGTCTCAGGGATCTGCACGTGAATGGACATGAGCCGAGGGGTCACCGTAAGCTGTGTACGACACACACAACAACACTCCCCCATGACCGGAGGGCGAAACACGTCCATGCACATGCAGACACTGACGCTGTACAGAGCAGGAAACGTACGGCCGCTACAAGCAGTAGGCACAGCACATGCAGGGTGGCACATGAGGAATCAACCTGCAACAGGGGTGGGGCAGAGTCCAACGGAACGAGTGGCCGCATGAAACTTCGAACGACCCAGAGCCTTGGTCAGAAAATCCGCGCACTGCCTGTCAGTGCTCACGTGGATGACTCGGATCTCACCACGATCAACCAGGTCACGCACAAAGTGATGCTCGACATTGATGTGCTTCGTGCGTGCATGGAACACACCTGAGGTCTTGGCGATGGCCTCCGCGCTCATGTTGTCACACTGGAGAACCACGGGGGGAATGGACTGACGCAGTTCACGCAACAGACGGACGAGCCAGACACATTCCGCTGCACCGGCGCCTAGGGCAACATACTCTGCCTCAGCAGTACTGCGTGCGATGCAGCCCTGCTTCCCACTTCGCCAGGACACTGCAGTTCCTCCAATGAGGAAGATGTAACCGGTGCGGCTTTTGCCATCTGGACTCCACGCCCAGTCGCTGTCTGTGTACCCATCGAGCACAACGGACACCTGTTCGCGAAAGCACAGGCCGAAGCGTGCGGTGGACAGAATGTAGCGCACACACCGGATTGCGGCCTCCAGTGTTCGCTGGCGCGGAGCCTGCGAGAACTGGGCTAGCAGGTTGACAGTGAAGGCAATGTCGGGCCGTGTCGTGGTGGCCAAGTACATGAGCGAGCCGATGACTCGTAGGTACAGGGTCACATCAACTGGCTCCCCCAGGTCCGCTGGGTCATCGACCTTTAGGGCGGCCTGCCCCTCAGGGGTCATGGGCGTGGAGGCCGTGCGGACGGCCGCGAGGAGGTCGGCGAAGCGCTCCCCCACGGTCTCTGCGTAGCGTCCCTGATGGACACGGAGTGTGCGACGAACACGGTCGCGCACGATCTCCATCCCCAAAAAAACAGAGGCCTCACCAAGATCCTTCATCTTGTAGGCCGAGGAGAGAACGGCCTTGGCAGCATTCACTGCTCCCAGGTCGGGCGAGGCGATCAGAAGATCGTCCACGTAGACGAGGATGGCAGCGAGCGGTGCTGGGGACTGTGAGGTGAACAGGGACGGGTCAGCGTCACTCTGAACGTACCCAGCGCGTCGCAGCGTGCTGGTGATCTCCTGGTTCCAGCAGCGCGGTGACTGCTTCAGGCCGTACAAGGCCTTCCGCAGCCGGTACACGCGACCGGTTCCATCCTCGAAACCAGGTGGCTGGACCATGTAAATCTCCTCCTCAAGATCCCCATTTAGGAAGGCGTTGTTGACATCCATCTGATGGAGTTCCCAGTCGTGCTGTGCCACCTGGCTTAGCAACGTGAGTGTGGTCGTCATCCGCCCAACTGGGGCAAACGTCTCGGTGTAGTCCACACCAGGGACCTGAGAGAAGCCCTTTGCTGTCAGGCGCGCCTTGTAGCGCTCCACACTGCCGTCGGGCTTAAGCTTCTTGCGTAGAACCCACTTGGCCTTGATGGCCTTGCGGTTCTTTGGCAAGTCCACCAGCTCAAAGACGCCGTGCTCGCGGATGGCATCAAGCTCAGCCTGGCAGGCAGCGCGCCACTGCTCAGCATCAGGGGCCGA
>SZWC01024035.1:5712-38597 GCA_023375785.1 Penium margaritaceum
TCACAAATGGTCAGAGGGGGAAACAATGGTTTGGGAACACCAAGTATCAACTAGCAAGCACAAGGACCTTCAATACGTTGTGGCACATTGTGGATACCATGCAGGACGACTAACCAAAGTAGGCATATGTCACTAACCATGACCAAATAATGTCACTATGTGTGGTAAACTTTGACAACTCACAAGAGGAGTCAGAAATGGTCAAAAAGGAAGATAATGGTTTGTGAATACTAGTTATCAACTAGCAAGTACAAATACCTTCAATATATAGTGGCACTGTGTGGGTACCATGCACAGTGAAAAATCAAACTACGCATATGTCACTGACCATGACCAAAGAATTTCACTTCATTTGGTCAACGTTGACAACTCACAACATGAGTCACAGATAGTCAGAGGGGGGTAACAATGGTTTGGGAAGACTAGCTATCAACTAGAAAGCAGAAGGACCTTCAATACATAGTGACACGGCTTGGTAATCATGTTAAGTGACAAACATAAGTAGGCAAATGTCAGTAACCATGATCAAAAGAATTTCACAATGTGTGGTCAACGTTGAAAACTCATAACACAGGTCACAAATGGTCAGTGGGGAAAACAATGGGTTTGGAAGACTAGTTATCAACTAGTAAGTACAAAGAGAGGAAAAAAGTAGTGCCATGGTGTGGCTAGCGTGCACAGTGACCAACCAAAGGATACATACGTCACTGACTCTGACCGAAGAAGTCCCTATGAGTGATCAACATTGACAACTCATAACACGAGTCACAAAAATTCAGATGAAGAGACAACGGTTTGGGAACCCTATGTATCGACTAGAAACTACAACAAACTTCAATATGCAGTAGCACGGTGTGGCTACTATGCACTCCAAACAACAAAACTAGGCATATGTCACTGGCCATGACCAACCAATTTCAATATGGGTGGTCAACGTTCACCAACCATAACACGAGTCACAAACGGTCGGAGGGGGAAGCAATGGTCTGGGAATATGAGTTCTCAACTAGCAAGTACAACGACCTTCAACTGGTAGTAGCACGGTGTGGCTACCATGCACAATGACCGAGCAAAGTAGGCATGTGTACTGCCTTTGACCAAAGAAATCCGCTGTGTGTGGTCAACGTTGACAACTCATAATACGAGTCACAAATGGTCAGAGGGGGAAACAATGGTTTGGGAAAACCAGGTATCAACTAGCAAACACAAGGACCTTCAATACGTTATGGCACTGTGTGGATACCATGTAGGATGACCAACAAAAGTAGGCATATGTCACTGACTATGACCAAACAATGACACTACGTGTGGAAAAAACTGACAACTCATAACACGAGTCACAAATGGTCAGAGTGGAAGATAATGGTTTGTGAATACAAGTTATCGACTAGCAAGTACAAATACCTTCAAAATGCAGTGGCACACTGTGGCTACAATGCACATTGACCAGCCAAAGCATGCATATGTCACTGACCATGAGCAAAGAATTTCACTTCATGTGGTCAACGTTGACAACTCACAACACGAGTGAAAGATAGTCAGAGGGGGGTAACAATGGTTTGGGAAGACTAGCTATCAAGTAGAAAGCACTAAAACCTTCGATTCGTAGTGACACGTTGTGGTAACCATGTATAATGACCAACCAAAGTAGGCATATGTCACCGACCATGACCAAACGAATTTCACAGTGTGTGGTCAACGTTGAAAACTCATAACACGAGTCACAAATGGTGAGAGGGGGAAATAATGGGTTGGGAACACTAGTTGTCAACTAGCAAGTACAAAGACCTTCAACAAGTAGTGGCACAGTGTGGCTAGCATGCACATTGACCAACCAAAGGATGCATACGTCACTGACTATGACCGAAGAAGTCCACTATGTGTGGTCAACATTGACAACTCATAATACGAGTCACAAATGGTCAGAGGGAGAGAAAATGGTTTGGGAACCCTATGTATCGACTGGAAAGGACAAAAAACTTCAATACGTAGTAGCACGGTGTGGCTACTTTGCACACCAAAACAACCAAACTAGGCATATGTCATTGACCATGACCAAAGATTTTCAATATGGGGGGTCAACGTTCACCAACCATAGCACGAGTCACAAACGGTAAGAGGGGGAAAAAATGGTCTGGAATATCAGTTCTTAACTAGCAAGTACAACGACCTTCAATCCGTATTAGCACAGTGTGGCTACCATGCACAATGACAGACCAAAGTAGGCATATGTGACTGGCCATGTCCAAAGAAATGTCACTATGCGTGGTAAACGTTGACAACTCATAACACGAGTCACAAGTTATTAAAGTGCAAGATGATGGTTTGTGAATACTTGTTATCGACTGGTAAGTACAAATACCTTCAATATGTAGTCGGAAAGTGTGGCTACAATGCACAATGAGCAGCCAAAGTATGCATATGTCACTGACCATGACCAAACAATTTCACTTCATGTGGTTAATGTTGACAACTCACAACACGAGTCACACATAGTCAGAGGGGGTAACAATGGTTTGGGAAGACTAGCTATCAACTAGAAAGCACAAAGACGTTCAATACATAGTGACATAGCATGGTAACCATGTACAGTGACAAACCAAAGTAGGCATATGTCTCTAACCATGACCAAAAGAATTTCACATTGTGTGGTCAACATTGAAAACTCATAACTCGAGTCACAAATGGTCAGAGGGGGAAACAATGGGTTGGGATTACTAGTTATCAACTAGCAAGTACAAGAACCTTCAAGAAGTAGTGGCACGGTGTGCATAGCGTGCACAGTGACCAACGAAAGGATGTATACGACACTGACTATGACCGAAGAAGTCCACTATGTCTGCTCAATATTGAAAACTCATAACACGAGTCACAAATGGTCATAGGGAGGTACAATGGATTGGGAACCCTATGTATTGACTAGAAATGACAAAGAACTTCAATACGTAGGGGCACGGTGAGGCTTCTATGCACACAAAACAACCAAACTAGGCATATGTCACTGACCATGACCAAAGAATCTCAATATGGGTTGTCAACGCTCACCAACCATAACACGAGTCACAAATGGTCAGATGGGGAAACAATGGTCTGGGAATATCAGATCTCAACTAGCATGTACAACCACCTTCAATCACTAGTAGCACGGTGTGGCTACCATGCACAATGACCGACCAAAGTAGGAATATGTACTGACTTTGACCAAAGAAATCCGCTGTGTGTGGTCAACGTTGACAACTCATATTGCGAGATTCAAATGGCCAGAGGGGGGAAAAATGGTTTGGGAACACCAGGTATCAACTAGAAAGCACATGGACCTTCAATAAGTTGTGGCATGGTGAGGATACCATGCACGATGACCAACCAAATTAGGCATATGTGAATGACCATGACCAAATAATGTCACTATGTGTGGTAAACGTTGACAAATCATAACACGAGTCACAAATGGTCAGAGTGGAATGTAATGGTTTGTGAATACTAGTTTTTGACTAGCAAGTACAAATACCTTCAATATGTACTGGCACAATGAGGCTACCATGTATAGTGACCAACCAAAGCATGCATTTTTGGCTTGACCATGACCAAAGAATTTCACTTCATGTGGTCAACGTTGACAACTCACAACACGAGTCACATATAGTCAAGAGTGGGTAACAATGGTTTGGGAAGACTAGCTTTCAACTAGAAAGCACAAAGACCTTCAATACGTAGTGATACAGTGTGGTAACCATGAACAGTGACAAACCAAACTAGGCATATGTCACTGACCATGACCAAAGAATTGCAATATGGGTGGTCAACGTTCACAATCCATAACACGATTCACAAGTGGTCAGAGGTGGAAACAATGGGTTGGGAACACTAGTTATCAACTAGCAAGTACAAAGACCTTCAATAAGTACTGGCACGGTGTGGAGTCGTGCACAGTGACCAATGAAAGGATGCATACGTCACTGACCATGATCGAATAAGTCCACTATGTGTGGTCAACATTGAAAACTCATAACATGAGTCACAAATGGTCAGAGGGAGAGACAATGGTTTGGGAACCCTATGTATTGACTAGAGAGGACAAAGAACTTCAATACGTAGTGGCACGGTGTGGCTACTATGCCCACCAAACAACTAAAATAGGCATATATCACTGACCATGACCAAATAATTTCAATTTGGGTGTTCAACGTTCACCAACCATAACACAGGTCACAAACGGTTACAGGGGGAAACAATGGTATGTGAATATCAGTTCTCCACTAGCAAGTACAATGACCTTCAATCAGTAGTAGCACTGTGTGGCTACCATGCACAATGACCAAGCAAAGTAGGCATGTGTCGTGCCTTTGGCCAAAGAAATCTTTTGTGCGTGGTCAACGTTGACAACTCATAGTACAAGTCAAGAATGGTTAGAGGGGGAGACAATAGTTTGGGAACACCATGTATCAACTAGCAAGCACAAGGACCTTCTGTAAGTTGTGGCACGGTGTGGATACCATGCACGATGACCAACCAAAGTAAGCATATGTCACTGACCATGACCAAACAATGTCACTATGTGTGGTTAACTTTGACAACTCATAACACGAGTCACAAATGGTCAAACTGGAAGATAGTGGATTGTGAGTGATAGTTTTTGACTAGCAAGTACAAATACCTTCAATATGTAGTCGGACAGTGTGGCTACAATGCACATTGACAAACCAAAGTATGCATATGTCACTACGTAGTGACACGGCGTGGTAACCATATAGAACGAACAACCAGAGTAGGTATATGTCACTGACCATGACCAAAAGAACTTCACAGAGTGTGGTCAACGTTGAAAACTCATAACACGAGTCACACATGGTCAGATGGGGAAACAATGGGTTGAGAACATTAGTTTTATACTAGCAAGTACAAAGACCTTCAACAGTGGCACAGTGTAGCTAGCGTGCACAGTGACCAATCAAATGATGCATACGTCACTGACTATGACCGAAGAAGTCCATTATGTGTGGTCAACATTGAAAACGCATAACATGAGTGGAAAATGGTGAGAGGGAGAGACAATGGTTTATGAACCATATGTATCGACTAGGAAGGACAAAGAACTTCAATACGTAGTGGCAAGGTGTGGCTACTATGCACACCAAACAACCAAACTAGGCACATTTTACTGACCATGACCAAAGAATTTCAATATAAATTGGTCAACGTTCACCAACCATAACACGAGTCACAAATGGTGAGAGGGGGAAATAATGGTCTGTGAATATTAGTTCACAACTAGGAAGTAAAAAGATTTTCAATCAGTAGTAGCACGGTGCGGCTACCATGCACAACGACCGATCAAAGTAGGCATATGTACTGCCTTTGACCAAAGAAATCCTCTGTGTGTGGTCAACGTTGACAACTCATAACACAAGTCACAAATGGGCAGAGGGGGAAATAATGGTTTGCAAACACCAGGTCTCGACTAGCAAGCACAAGGACCTTTAGTAAGTTGTAGCACAGTGTGGATACCATGCACGATGACCACCCAAAGTAGGCATATGTCACTGATCATGACCAAAGAATCTCACTATGTAAGGTAAACATTGACAATGCATAACACGAGTGACATATGGTCAGGATGGAAGATAATGGTTTGTGAATTCTAGTTGTTGACAAGCAAGTACAAATACCTTCAATATGTAGTGGCACCGTGTGGCTACGATGAATATAACCAACCAATGTATGCATATGTCACTGACCCTGACGAGCGAATTTCATTTCATGTGGTCAACCTTGACAACTCACAACACGAGTCACAGGTAGTCAGAGGGGGGTAAAAATGGTTTGGGAATACTAGCTATAAAATAGACAGCACAAAGACCTTCAATACCTAGTGACACGGAGTGGTAATCATGTACAGTGACAAACCAAAGTAGGCATATGTCACAGACCATGACCAAACGAATATCACAGTGTGTGGTGAACGTTGAAAACTCATAACACAAGTCACAAATGGTCAGAGGGGGAAACAATGGGTTGGGAACACTAGTTGTCAACTAGCAAGTACAAAGACCTTCAACAAAGAGTGGCATGGTGTGGCTAGCATGTACAGTGACCAACCAAAGGATGCATGCATCACTCACTATGACCGAAGAAGTCCACTATGTGTGGTCAACATTGACAACTCATAACACGACTTACAAATGGTCAGAGGGAGAGAAAATGGTTTGGGAACCCTATGTATTGACTAGAAAGGAAAAACAACTTCAATACGTAGTGGCACGGCGTGGGTACTATGCACACCAAACAACCAAACTTGGCATATTTTACTGACCATGACCAAAGAATTTCAATTTGAATTGGTCAACGTTCACCAACCATAACACGAGTCACAAATGGTCAGTGGGGGGAACAATGGTGTTTGAATATTTGTTCTCAACTACCAAGTACAACGACCTTAAATCAGTAGTAGCACGGTGTGGCTACCATGTGCAATGACAGACCAACGTAGGCATGTTTACTACCTTTGACCAAAGAAATCTGATGTATGTGGTCAACGTTGACAGCTCATAATACGAGTCACAAATGGTCAGAGGGGACAACAATGGTTTGGGAACACCAGGTATCAAATAGCAAGCACAAGGACCTTTAGTAAGTTGTGGCATGGTGTAGATACCATGCACGATGACCAACCAAAATAGGCATATGTCACTGACCATGACCAAAGAATCTCAGTATGTGTGGTGAACTTTGACAACTCATAACACGAGTCACAAATGCTCAGAGTGGAAGATAATGGTTTGTGAATACTAGTTATCGACTAGCAAGTACAAATAATTTCAATATGTAGTGGCACAGTGTGGCTATCATGCTAAGTGACCAACCAAAGTATGCATATGTCACTGCCCGTGACCAACAAATTTCACTTTATGTAGTCAGCGTTGACAACTCACAACACGAGTGACACACAGTTTGAGGGGGGTAACAATGGTTTGGGAACAGTAGCTATCAACTAGACAGCACAAAGATCTTCATTACGTAGTGACACGGAGTGGTAACCATGTACAGTGAAAAACCAAAGTAGGCATATGTCACTAACCATGACCAAAATAATTTCACACTGTGTGGTCAACGTTGAAAACCCATAACACAAGTCACAAATAGGCAGAGGGGGAAACAATGGGTTGGGAAAACCAGTTATCAACTAGCAAGTACAAACACCTTCTACAAGTAGTGCCACGCTGTAGCTAGCATGCACAGTGACCAACCAAAGGATACATACGTAACTGACTATAATGGAAGAAGTCCACTATGTGTGGTCAACGTTAACAACTCATAACACAAGTCACAAATGGTAACAGGGAGAGAAAATGGTTTGGGAACCCTTTGTATCAACTAGAAAGGACAAAAAACTTCAATACCTAGTAGAACGGTGTGGCTACTATGCACATCAAACAACCAAACTAGGCATATGTCACTGACCATGACCAAAGAATTTTAATAACGGTGGTCAAAGTTCACCAACCATAACACGAGTCAAAAATAGTGAGAGGGGGGAACAATAGTCTGAGAATTTAAGTTTGGACCTAGCAAGTAGAACAACCTTCAATCAGTAGTAGCACGGTGTGGCTACCATGCAAAATGCCCACCAAAGTAGGCATATGTACTGCCTTTGACCAAAGAAATACGTTGTGTGTGGTAAACGTTGACAACTCATAACACGAGTCACAAATGGTCAGAGGGGGAAACAATGGTTTGGGAACACCAGGTATCAACTAGCAAGCACAAGGACCTTCAAAAAGTTGTGGCACGATGTGGATACCCTGCACGATGACCAACCAAAGTAGGAATATGTCACTGATTATGACCAAAGAATGTCACTGTGTGTGGTAAACTTTAACAACTCATAACACCAGTCACAAATTGTAAGAGTGGAAGATAATGGTTTGTGAACACTGGTGACCGACTAGCAAGTACAAATACCTTCAATATGTAGTGGCACAGTCTGTGTTTAATGCACAGTGACCAACCAAAGTATGCATATGTCACTGACTATGATGAACGAATTTTACTTCATGTGGACAACGTTGACAACTCACAACACAAGTCACAGAGAGTCAGAGTGGGGTAAAAATGCTTTGGGAATACTAGATATCAAGTAGAAAGCACAAAGACCTTCAATGCGTCATGAAACAGCGTGGTAACCATGTACAGTGACAAACCAAAGTAGGCATATGTCATTGACCATGACCAAAAGAATATCACACTGTGTGGTGAACGTTGCAAACTCATAACACTAGTCACAAATGGTGAGAGGGGGAAACAATAGGTTGGGAACACTATTTATCAACTAGCAAGTACAAAGACCTTCAACAAATAGTGGCATAGTGTGGCTAGCGTGCATAGTGACCAACCAAAGGATGCATACGTGACTGACTATGACCGAAGACGTCCACGATGTGTCGTCAACATTGACAACTCATAACACGAGTCACAAATTTTCAGAGGGAGAGACAATGATTTCGGAACCCTATGTATCAACTAGAAAGGACAAAGAACTTCAATACATAGTGGCACGGTGTGGCTTCTATGCTCACCAAACAACCAAACTAAGCATATGTCACTGACCATGACCAAATAATTTCAATATGGGGGTCAACGTTCACCAACCATAACACGAGTCACAAACAGTCAGAGGGTGAAACAATGGTCTAGGCCTATCAGTTATCAACTAGCAATCACAACGACCTTCAATCAGTAATAGCACGGTGTGGCTACCATGCACAATGACCGACCAAAGCAGGCATATGTACTGCCTTTGACCAAACAAAGTTTGCTGAGTGTGGCCAACGTTGAGAACTCATGATACGAGTCACAAATGGTCAGAGGGGGAAACAACGGTTTGGGAACACAAGGTATCATCTAGCAAGCACAAGGACCTTCAATAATTTGTGGCACGGTGTGGATACCATGCACGATGACCAACCAAAGTAGGCATATGTTTCTTACCATGACTAATGAATATCACTATGCGTGGTAAAACGTTGACACCTCATACCATGAGTAAAAAATGGTCAGAGTGGAAGATAATGGTTTGTGAATACTAGTTATCAAATAGCAAGTACAAATACCTTCAATATGTAGTGGCACAGTGTGGCTACAATGGAAGTGACCAGCCAAAGTATGCATATGTCACTGACCGTGATCAAACCATTTCACTTCATGTGGTTAATGTTCACAACTCACAACACAAGTCACAAATAGTCAGAGGGGGTAACAATGGTTTGGGAAGACTAGCTATCAACTAGAAAGCANAATGGTTTGTGAATACTAGTTATCAAATAGCAAGTACAAATACCTTCAATATGTAGTGGCACAGTGTGGCTACAATGGAAGTGACCAGCCAAAGTATGCATATGTCACTGACCGTGATCAAACCATTTCACTTCATGTGGTTAATGTTCACAACTCACAACACAAGTCACAAATAGTCAGAGGGGGTAACAATGGTTTGGGAAGACTAGCTATCAACTAGAATGCACAAAGACCTTCAATACATAGTGACACAGTGTGGTAACCATGTACAGTGACAAACCAAAGTGGGTATATGTCACTAACCATGACCAAACGAATCTCACAGTGTGTGGTCAACGCTGAAAACTCATAACACGAGTGACAAATGGTCAGAGGGGACAGCTATGGGTTGGGAATACTAGTTATCAACTAGCAAGTACAAAGACCTTCAACAAGTAGTGGCATGGTGTGGTTAGCGTGCACAGTGACCAACCAAAGGATGCATACGTCACTGACTATGACGGAAGAATTCCACTTTGTGTGGTCAACATTGACAACTCATAACATGAGTCACAAATGGTCAGAAGGATAGATAATGGTTTGGGAACCCTATGTATTGATTAGAAAGGACAAAGAAATTCAATGCGTAGAGGTACGGTGTGGCTACTATGCACACCAAACAACCTAACTAGGCATATGTCACTGACCATTACCAAAGAATTTCAATATGGGTTGTCAACGTTCACCAACCATAACACGAGTCACAAACAGTCAGATGGGGAAACCATGGTCTGGGAATATCAGTTCTTAGCTTGCAAGTACAACGACCTTCAATCAGTAGTAGCACGGTGTGGCTACCGTGAAGAATGACCGACCAAAGTAGGCATATGTATTGCCTTTGAACAAGAAAATCCGCTACGTGTGGTCAACGTTGACAACACATAATACGAGTCGCAAATGGTCAGAGGGGAGAAACAATGGTTTGGGAACACTAGGTATCAACTAGCAAGCACAAGGACGTTTAAAAAAGCTGTGGCAAGGTGTAGATACCATGCACGATGGCAAACGAAAGTAGGCATATGTGACTGATCATGACCAGATACTTTCACAAGGTGTGGTACACTTTGACTTCTCATAACACGAGTAAAAAATGGTCATACTGGAAGATAATGGGTTGTGAATACCAGTTACTGACTAGCAAGTACAAATAACTTCATTATGTAGTGGCAGAGTGTGGCTACCATGCACAGTGACCAACCAAAGTATGCACATGTCACCGACCATGACCAAAATAATTTCACAGTGTGTGGTCAACATTGAAAACTCATAGCACGAGTCACAAATAGTAAGAGGGGGAACCAATGGGTTGGGAACACTAGTTATCAACTAGCAAGTACAAAGACCTTCGACAAGTAGTGGCACGGTGTGGCTAGCGTGTACAATGACCAATCAAATGATGCATACGTCACAGACTGACCGAAGAAGTCCACTATGTGTGGTCAATGTTAACAACTCATCACATCAGTTACAAATGGTCAGAGGGAGAGACAATGCTTTCGGAACCCTGTGTATCAACAGAAAAGCACAAAACCCTTGAATACTTAGCGGCACGGTGTGGCTACTATGCACACCAAATAACCAAACTAGGCATATTTCTCTGACCATGACGAAAGAATTTCAGTATGGGTGATCAATGTTCACCAACCATAACATCAGTCACAAACGGTCAGAGGGGGAAACAATGGTCTGGGAATATCAGTTCTCAACTAGCAAGTACAGCCACCATCAATCAGTAGTAGCACGGTGTGGCTACCGTGCACAACAACCGACCAAAGTAGGCATATGTATTACCTTTGAGGAAACAAATACGGTATGTGTGGTCAACCTTGACAACTCATTATGCGCGTGAGAAATGGTCAGAGGGTGAAACAATGGTTTGGGAACAACAGGTATCAACTAGCAAGCACAAGGACCTTCAATAAGTTGGGGCACGGTGTGGATATCATGCATGATGACCAACCAAAGTAGGCATATGTCACTGACCATGACCAAAGAATGTCACCATGTGTGGTAAACTTTGACAGCTCTTAATACGAGTCACAGATAGTTGGAGTGGAAGATAATGATTTGTGAATACTAGTTATCAACTAGCAAGTACAAATACATTCAATATGTAGTGGCACAGTGTGGCTAGAATGTACACCAACCAACCAAAGTATGCATTTGTCACTAACCATGACCAAAGAGTTTCACTTCATGTGGTCAATGCTGACAACTCACAACAGGAGTCACTGATAGTCAGAGGGGATAAGAATGGTCTGGGGAGATTATCTATCAACTAGAAAGCACAAAGACCTTCAATACGTAGTGACACGGCGTGGTAACCATATACAGTGACAAAACAAAGTAGGAATATGTCACTAACCATGACCAAAAGAATTTTAGAGTGTGTGGTCAACGTTAAAACTCATAACACGAGTCACAAATGGCTAGAGGGGGGAACCATGGGTTGGGAACACTAGTTATCAACTAGCAAGTACAAAGGCATTCAACAAGTAATGGCACGGTGTGGCTAGCGTGCATAGTGAACAACAAAAAGATGCATTCGTCACTGACCATGACCAAAGAAGTCCACTATGTGTGGTCAACATTGACAGCTCATAACACGAGTCATCAATGGTCAGAGAGAGAGACAATGGTTTGGGAACCCTATGTATTGTTTAGAAAGGACAAAGAACTTCAATGTGTAGTGGCACGGTGTGGCTACTATGCACACCAAACAACCAAACTAGGCATATGTCACTGACCATGACCAAAGAATTTCAATATGGGTGGTCAACGTTCACCAACCTTAACACGAGTCACAAACGGTCAGAAGGGTAAACAATGGTCTAGGAAAATGAGTTCTCAAATAGCAAG
This sequence comes from Penium margaritaceum, assembly GCA_023375785.1. Taxonomy (NCBI): domain Eukaryota; kingdom Viridiplantae; phylum Streptophyta; class Zygnematophyceae; order Desmidiales; family Peniaceae; genus Penium; species Penium margaritaceum. The sequence continues at coordinate 17,902 of SZWC01024035.1, forward strand.
TACAACGACCTTCACTCAGTACTAGCACGGTGTGGATACCATGCACAAAGAGCGAACAAAGTAGGCATATGTACTGCCTTTGACCAAAGAAATCCGCTGTGTGTGGTCAACATTGACAACTCATAATACGATTCACAAATGGTCAGAGGCAGAAACAATGATTTGGGAATACCAAATATCAACTAGCAAGCAGAAGTACCTTCAATACGATGTGGCACGGTGTGGATACCATGCATGATGACCAACCAAAGTAGGCATTTGTCACAGACCATGACCAAATAATGTCACTATGTGTGGTAGACTTTGACAACTCATAACAAGAGTCACAAATGGTCTGAGTGGAAGATAATGGTTCGTGAATACTAGTTATTGACTCGCAAGTACAAATATCTTCAATATGTAGTGGCACAGTGTGGCTAACATGCATAGTGAACAACAAAAACAAGCATATGTCACTGACCATGACCAAAGAATTTCACTTCATGTAGTTAGCGTTGACAACTCACAACATGAGTCACATATAGACAGAGGAGGGTAACAATGGTTTGGGAAGTCTAGCTATCAACTAGAAAGCACAAAGACATTCAATATGTAGTGATACGGCGTGGTAACCATGTACAGTGACAAACTAAACTAGGCATATGTCACAAACCATGACCAAATATTTTCAATATGGGTGGTCGGTTCACAACCCATAACACAAGTCACAAATGGTCAGAGGGGGGAAACAATGGCTTCGAAACACTATGTATCTACTAGCAAGTACAAAGACCTTTCGTATGTATTGGCACGGTGTGGCTACCATGCACAATGACTTACCGAAGTAGGCATACATCACTGATCACGACGAAAGAAGTTTAGTGTGTGTGGTCAACGTTCACAACTCATAATACAAGTAAATAATGGCCAGAGGGAGAAACAATGATTTGGGAATACTCGGTATTGACTAGCAAGTACAAAGACCTGCGATTATTAGTGGCACAGTGTGGCTACCATGCGCAATGACCAACCAAAGCATGCTTGTGTCACTAACTATGACCGAAGAAGTCCACTATGTGTGGTCAACATTTACAACTCATAACACGAGTCACAAATGGTCATAGGGATAGACAATGGTTTATGAACCCTATGTATCAACTAGAAAGGACAAAGAATTTCAATACGTAGTGACACGATGTGGCTACTATGCACACAAAACAACCAAACGATGCATATGTCACTGACCATGACCAAATAACTGCAATATGGGTGGTCAACTTTCACCAACCATAACACGAGTCACAAACAGTCAAAGGGGTAAACAATGGTTTGGGAATATCAGTTTTCAACTAGCAAGTACAACAACCTTCAATCAGTAGTAGCACGGTGTGGCTACCATGAAAAATGACCGACCAAAGTAGGCATACGTACTGCCTTCGACATAAGAAATCCGGTGTGTGTGGTCGATATTGACAACTCATAATACGAGTCACAAATGGTTAGAGGGGGGAACAATCGTTTGGGAACACCAGGTATGAGCTAGTAAGCACAAGGACCTCCAATACAGTGTGGCACCGTGTGGATACCATGCATGATGACCAACCAAAGTAGGCATATGTCACTGACCATGACCAAAGAGATTCAATATGGGTGAACAACTTTCACAACCCATAACACAAGTCACAGACGGCCAGAGGGGGAAACAAACGTTTGGGAACACGAGGTATCAAGTAGCAAGCACAAGGACCTTCAATAAGTTGTGGCACGGTGTGGATACCATGCACAAAGAGCGAACAAAGTAGGCATATGTACTGCCTTTGACCAAAGAAATCCGCTGTGTGTGGTCAACATTGACAACTCATAATACGAGTCACAAATGGTTAGAGGGGGGAACAATCGTTTGGGAACACCAGGTATGAGCTAGTAAGCACAAGGACCTCCAATACAGTGTGGCACCGTGTGGATACCATGCATGATGACCAACCAAAGTAGGCATATGTCACTGACCATGACCAAAGAGATTCAATATGGGTGAACAACTTTCACAACCCATAACACAAGTCACAGACGGCCAGAGGGGGAAACAAACGTTTGGGAACACGAGGTATCAAGTAGCAAGCACAAGGACCTTCAATAAGTTGTGGCACGGTGTGGATACCATGCACAAAGAGCGAACAAAGTAGGCATATGTACTGCCTTTGACCAAAGAAATCCGCTGTGTGTGGTCAACATTGACAACTCATAATACGAGTCACAAATGGTTAGAGGGGGGAACAATCGTTTGGGAACACCAGGTATGAGCTAGTAAGCACAAGGACCTCCAATACAGTGTGGCACCGTGTGGATACCATGCATGATGACCAACCAAAGTAGGCATATGTCACTGACCATGACCAAAGAGATTCAATATGGGTGAACAACTTTCACAACCCATAACACAAGTCACAAATGGTCAGAGGGGGGAAACAATGGTTTGGGAATATCAGCTTTCAACTAGCAAGTACAAATACCTTCAATATGTAGTGGCACTGTGTGGCTACCATGCACACAGACCAACCAAAGTGTGCATATGTCACTCACCATGACCAAAGAATTTCACTTCATGTGGTTAACCTTGACAACTCACAACAGGGCTCAAAGATAGTTAGACGGGAGTAAAACTGGTTTCGGAACACTAGCTATCAACTAGAAAGCACAAAGACCTTCAATACGTAGTCACACGGTGTGGTAACCATGTACAATGACAAACCAAACTAGGCATATGTCACTGACCATGACCAAAGAGATTCAATATGGGTTAACAACTTTCACAACCCATAACACAAGTCACAAATGGTGAGAGGGTGAAACAATGGGTTGGGAACACTAGTTATCAACTAGCAAGTAGAAAGACCTTCCACAAGTAGTGGCGCGGTGTGGCTAGCGTGCATAGTGACCAACAAAAGGGTGCATACATCACTGACTATGACCGAAGAAGCCTACTATGTGTTGTCAACATTGACAACTCATAACACAAGTCACATATGGTCAGAGGGAAAGACAATGGTTTGAAACCCTATGTGTCAGCTAGAAAGGAGAAAGAACTTCAATACGTAATGGAACGGTGTGGCTACTAAGTACACCAAACAACCAAACTAGTTATATTCCACTGACCATGACCAAAGAATTGAACATGGGTGGTTAGCGTTCATCAACCATAACACGAGTCACAAACGGTCAGAGGGGGAAACAATGGTATGGGAAAATCAGATCTCAACTAGCAAGTGCAAGGACCTTCAGTCAGTAGTAGCACGGTGTGGCTACCATGCAAAACGACCAATAAAAGTAGGCATACGTACTGCCTTTGACATAAGAAATCCGGTGTGTGTGGTCAACGTTTACATCTCATAATACGAGTCACAAATGGTTAGAGGGGGGAACAATCGTTTGGGAACACCAGGTATCAACTAGCAAGACAAAGGAACTTCAATACGTTGTGGCATAGTGTGGATACCATGCACGATGACCAACCAAAGTAGGCATATGTCACTGACCATGACCAAAGAATGTCACTATGTGTGGTAAACGTTGACAACTTATAACACAAATCACAAGTGGTCCGAGTGGAACATAATGGTTTGTGAATAATAGTTATGGACTAGCAAATGCAAATAACTTCAATATGTATTGGCATAGTGTGGCTTCCATGCACAGTGACCAACCAAATTATGCATATGTCACTGAACATGACCAACGAATTTCACTTCATGTGGTCAACGTTGACAACTCACAACACGAGTAATAGGTAGTCAGAGGGGGGTAACAATGGTTTGGGAACACTAGATATGAACTATAAAGCACAAAGACCTTCAATACATAGTGACACGGCGTGGTAGCCATGTAGAGTGACAAACCAAGGAAGGCATATGTCACGGACCATGACCAAAAGACTTTCACAGTGTGTTGTCAACGTTGAAAACTCATAACACGAGTAACAAATGGTCGGAGGGGGAAACAATGGATTTGGAACACTAGTTATCAAGAAGCAAGTACAAAGACCTTCAACAAGTGGTGCCACGGTGTGGCCAGCGTACACATTGACCAACCAAAGGATGCATACATCACTGACTATGACCAAAGAAGCCCACTATGTGTGGTCAACATGGACAACTCATAACACGAGTCACAAATGGTCCGAGGGAGAAACAATGGTTTGGGAACCCTGTGTATTGACTAGAAAGGACAAAGAACTTCAATACGTAGTGGCACGGTGTGGCTACTATGCACACAAAACAACCAAACTAGGCATATGTCACTGACCATGACCAAACAATTTCAATATGGGTGGTAAACGTTCACCAACCAAAACACGAGTCGCAAACGGTCAGAGGGGGAAACAATGGTCTGGGAAAATCAGCTCTCAACTATCAAGTACAACAAAATTCAATCAGTGGTAGCACAGTGGGGCTACCATGCACAACGACATACCAAGGTAGGCATATGTACTGCCTTTGACCAGAGAATTCCGCTGTTTGTGGTCAACATGTACAACGCATTATACGAGTCACAAATGGTCAAAGGGGGAAACAATAGGTTGGGAACACCTGGTATCAACTAGCAAGTACAAGGACGTTCAATAAGCTGTGGCACAGGGTGGATACCATGCACGATAACCAACCAAAGTAGGCATATGTCATTCATCGTGATTGAATAATGTCACTATGTGTGGTTAACGTCGACAACTCATAACACAAGTTACAAATGGTCGGAGTGGAAGATAATGGTTTTTTAACACTAGTTATTGACTAGAAATTACAAAGACCTTCAATATGTAGTGACACAGTGTGGCTACCATGCACAGTGCAAAACCAAAGTATGCATATGTCATTCACCATGACCAAATAATTGCACTTCTTGTGGTTAATGTTGACAACTCACAACACGAGTCATAGATAGTCAGAGGAGGGTAACAATGGTTTGGGAAGACTAGCTATCAACTAGAAAGCACAAAGACCTTCAATAAGTAGTGACACGGCGTGGTCACCATGTACATTGACAAACCAATATAGGCATATGTCACTGACCATGACCAAAGTTTTTCAATATGGTTGGTCAACGTTCACAACCCATAACACGACTTACAAATGTTGAGAGGGGGAAACAAAGGGTTGGGAACACTAGTTATCAACTAGGAAGTACAAAGTGTTTCAACAAGTAGTGGCACAGTGTGGCTAGCGTGCACAGTGACCAACCAAAGGATGCCTACGTCACTAAGTATGACCGAAGAAGTCCACTATGTGTGGTCAACATTGAGAACTCATAACACGAGTCACAAATGGTGAGAGGGAGAGACAATGGTTTGGAAACCCTATGTATTGACTAGAAACGACAAAGAATCTCAATACGTAGTGGCACGGTGTGGCTACTATGCACACTTAACAACCAAACTAGGCATATGTCACAAACCATGACAAGAGAATTTCAACATGGATAGTCAACATTGACCAACCATAACACGACGGTCAGAGGGGGAAACAATGGTCTCGCAATATCAGTTCTCAACTAGCAACTACAACGACCTTCAATCAGTAGTAGCATGGTGTGGCTACCATGTATAATGGCTGACCAAAGTAGGCATATGTACTGCCTTTGAGCAAAGAAATCCTTTCTGTGTGGTCAACGTTAACAATTCATAACACGAGTAATAAATGGTCAGATGGGGAAACAATGGTTTGGGAACACCCGGTATTAACTAGCATGCACAAGGACCTTCATTGAGTTGTGGCACGGTGTGGATACCATGCACGATGACCAACCAAAGTAGGCATGTGCCACTGACCATGACCAAAGGATGTAACTATGTGTGGTAAACTTTGACAACTCATAACACGAGTTACAAGTTGTCGGAGTGTAAGATAATGGTTTGTGCATACTATTTATCGACTAGCAAGTACAAATACCTTCCATATGTAGTGTCACAGTGTGGTTACAGTGCATAGAAACCAACCAAAGTATGCATATGTCACTGACCATGACCAAAGAATTTCACTTCATGTGGTCAACGTTGACAACTCACAACACAAGTAACAAATAGTCAAATGGAGTAACAATGGTTTGGGAAGACTAGCTATCAACTAGAAAGCACAAAGACCTTCAACACGTAGTGACATGGTGTGGTAACCATGTACAATGACAAAGTAGAGTAGTCATATGTCACTAACCATGACCAAAAGAATTTCACAGTGTGTGGTCAACGTTGAAAACTCATAACGTGAGCCACAAATGTTCAGAGGGGGAAACAATGGGTTGGGAACACTAGTTATCAACTAGCAAGTACAAAGACCTTGAAAACATAGTCGCACAGTGTGGCTAGCGTGCACAGTGACCAACCAAAGGATGCATACGTCACTGACTATGACCGAACAAGTCCACTATGTGTGGTCAACATTCACAACTTACAACGCAAGGCACAAATGGTTAGAGGGAGAGACAATGGTGTAGGAACCCTTTGTATCAACTAGAAAGGACAAAGCACTTCAATACGTAGTGGCACGGTGTGCCTAGTATGCACACCAACGAACCAAACTAGGCATATGTCAATGAACATGACCAAAGAATTTCAATATGGGTGGTCAACGTTCACCAACCATAACACAATTGACAAACGGTCAGAGGGGGAAACAATGGTATGGGAATATCATTTCTCAACTAGCAAGTACAACGACCTTCAATCAATAGTAGCACGGTGTGGCTACCATGCACAATGACCGACCAAGGTAGGCATATGCACTGCCTTTGACCAAAGAAATCCGCTATATGTGGTCAACGTTGACAACTCATAAAACGAGTCACAAATGGTTAGAGGGAGAGACTAAGGTTTGGGAACACCGGGTATCAACTAGCAAGCACAAGGACCTTCAATACGTTGTGGCACGGTGTGGATACCATGCACGATGACCAACCAAAGTAGGCATATGTCACTTACCATAACCAAAGTATGTCAGTATGTGTGGTAAACTTTGACAACTCAAAACACGAGTCACAAATGGTCAGAGTGGAAGATAATGGTTTGTGAATACTAGTTATCAACTAGCAAGTACGAATACCTTGGATATGTAGTGGCATAATGTGGCTACCATGCACAGTCACCAACCAAAGCATGCATATGTCACTGACCATGACTAACAAATTTCACTTCATGTGGTCAACGTTGACAACTCACAACAGGAGTCACAGATAGTCAGAGGGGGGTAACAATGGTTTGGGACTCTAGCTATCAACTAGAAAGCATAAATGTCTTCAATACGTAGTGACACGGTGTGGTAACCATGTACAGTAACAAACCAAAGTAGGCATATGTCACTAACCATGACCGGGCGAATCCTTGTCTCGAGCAAAAAAATGATGCAAAAAGCAGAGGAAGGATTGATGATTCTGTGGGCGCAGGGGTGATACCACGTGCGTTGTTGAAATAGAGGAATAGAATCCGGCAAGGGGAAGGCATGATTCAACGTGCTGCGAGAAATCTGCCGCCAGCGTGGGTGCAGGCTACTGCAAAGCGGGCAGCTAGCTCATGCATGTCCTTGTGCTGGGCGCAGATGCTCATGATGTTGAGGCAGAAGTTTAATAGTGACGGAGTGGGCACAGGGGCAAACTGCGTGCGCTGCAAGAAGTTTCAGTGTGGGTGCAGGTCATCGCGCAACGGGCGATGCGACCGGGCAGATCCTTGTGCCGGGCGGAAGAATGATCCAAAAACGGAGGAATACGAAGGTGGCTTATGATTGAATGGGCACAGGGGGGAAACCACATGTGCTTTGAATCTATGTGGACAATGAATGAAGAAAAGGCAACCCGAGGGAGGCAGATGAGGCTGAGTCGAGGAAGGAGGCTTGAGTAAAGATGATGACAAGGGCTTGAAGGCAGCTGATGAGGATGAGGTTGACGCAAGGATGGAGGGAGGGAACGCTGATGAACACGTGACGGAGGCGGAGGATGGAGGTCACGGCAGGTAGAGGATGGTGGCGCGATAGGAAGCACGAGCAAGGCAACCAATTTCTCTTCTTTGAGGAGAGTGATGGCTTGTTCCCTTGTTGGCCGGAGACCAATGGGCAGGAAGATTGGTGGTCTCCGATATCCTAGCAGAGCGAGGAAGCCAGTTGTGGCGGAGAAGGTCGTGAGATAGGGAGTGTTGCTGGTCCGCAGATGTCAGGAGAGTGACAGCTTGTTCTCCAGTTGGCTCGCAACAAGAGCAGGGAGACTGGTTGTGTCCAATCTCCTGACGGCGGCTGGCAAGCTGCTGTTGCTGACAACACGAGAGGGCGGTGCAAGGAGGCAGCTTGAGATGAAGAATTCAGTGGAGCTAAGGAAGTCCAAGCAGGTGATGTAGAGAAGTGACAGAGGCGCAGGCGCTTTCTGGCGGCGGAGGTGATGAGAGGTAGCTTATAGCAGATGGCAAGAAGCTTCCCTGAAGTTGACATCAGGAGGCGACACGGGAGCTGGTTGCGGCTGATGTGGACGATGAGTCACCGATAGTTGGCCACGGGCACGGAATGGGCGCACGACTTCCTCATGATGACGAGACGTTTCTTTAGCACGGGGAACTCTTTAGGCGGTACTGCCGATGTCAGCTACTGGTGAAGCGGAGAGGCGCAAAGTGGAGGTGGCGGCGACAAAGGACTGCAGATCAAAGCAGTGTGGCAAAGGTGGCGGTAGTGCAATGACTTGGTTACGGAACACCAGATGATGTTGCCTGATGCTCTGATACCATGTTAGAAGAATGTAGGCACGAGAATAGCAATAGTAGAAGCAGGCAAAAGCATCGGAACATGCATGAGTCCATCAACAAAGTGATGGAAGCGAGAGCGGTTCCAAGGAGTTAGTCGCAGGGCTTGAGAAGGGTTGGGATCCCTAGGAGATGAGGTACACAATCTGTTGAGAGAGATCAAGGGCGAGATGAGTGATGGCTGGCTGAGAGATAGCTGAGCAAAGGAGCAAGGGTGACGGGGCAAAGAGCTGCGAGTGAGGAGAGGCTGGCAAAGATAAGGTATGCGAGGTGCAAGCAAAGCGAAGACAGGACGACAAAGCCGCTGAACGAAAGGAGAACAGGATTGGAAGAACTGTTCTGGTTAATTCGAGGGAATGAACGTCCTCGGTATAAAAAGACAGAACAGGGCAAATGAGCGGAGTAACAGCTTCTTTCGGCTAGCCGGACGTGGGAGACAGGTCTCAATTCAGTAGGGGATGACTTCACAATAGGTGCCGAACGGTCGAGTGACCGGAGAGCCGTTGGTCAAGGTGGCTCGGTCGTTAGACCTGAACCGTTATTGAGACCGGGTGTGATGTTTTTCTATTTCTTGTCAAGGCTTCATCCCAACACCCCCCTTGAATTTTGACAAGAGGTAAGGAGGCAAGGGGAATGGTCAGTAGTAGCAATCCCAGTTTTCTACCCCATTGGAGGATGTGGGAGATTGTGAGGTCCGAGGCCGTTCTTCGATGGCTCTAAGTTCTGCTTCTTTCTCCATTCTCCTGTGATCTATGATGAAGGGTTGCAGCTGAAGTCGTCGTTCCTCCAGAAGTTTACTGTATGGAGGAGGTTCAAGAGCAGTCCATTGGAGTCCTGGGAATTCTGCTCCTCTGCGTGAGCAGTAGTCCCTGAGAGCGTGGATGGTCCGGAAAACAGCCTGATGACGGTGTGCCGCAATGACAGGGTGGAACGCATCATAAGTGCTCATGTATAGAAGACCTCGCAGTTAAGCTTGGGTAATGCCAAAATTTCGTCTTCCTTGTGCTGTTATGCGGGCTTCTCTGCTTCCAAATCTTTGCAGTACGTCAAGAAGGTTGTATCCATATATGTCCAGGGTGGAGATTTCACGTCGCATTTGGCAACGCCATCGTTCAAAGTTGTGACTCCTGCCGGCTGCAAAGCAGAACAGAGTGATGTTGTTGTTCAGGGAGGCGACTTCATTGTAGAGCACAATTGTCCGTCGTTGCTCTTCCATTAGAAAGGCTGTGGGTGATATCTGATAATAGGTGGCACTACTGCACTGAGGGATTAAGAACTACAGTTGAGCAGGATGGAGTGCAAGTTACAGTAGGCCAGGTGATGGAATGAAACCTGGGGAAAAACCACGGGTGCTCAAGATGTTTTGACGTGGACGCAGGTCATCACAGGATGGCCAGTGCGACCGAGTGGATCTTGTGCCGAGCATGCGATGAAGACGAATGATGGAGGAGGAAGGCTTGAACTGTGGAGTGGGCGCAGGGGTGAAACCACGTGCGTGGAGGAAGTTTTAGCATGGGCGCAGGACATCGCGACTCTAGCAATGCGACCGGACAGATCCTTGTGCCGAGCGAAAAACCGATGCGGCAAGCAAAAGAACGATTGATGATTTAATGGGCGCAAGGGTGAGACCACTTGCGCTGTTCAAATGGAGGAATAGATTTCGGCAAGGGGAAGGCAGAAGCCAACGCGCCGCGAGAAATCTGCTGCGAGCGTGGATGCACGCTGCTAGAAAGTGGGTAGCTAACTCACGTAGGTCCTTGTGCTGGCCACAGATGCTGATGATGCAGAGGTGGAAGTTTGATAGTGACGGAGTGGGCGCAGGGGCAAACCGCATGCGCTATAGGACGTTTTGGCTTGGGTGCAGGTCGTCGTGTAACGGGCGATGCAACGGGGGCAGATCCTTGTGGCAAGTGGATGAATGATGCAAAAACGGAGGAAAGCGGAGGCAGCTTATGACTGAGTGGGCGTAGGGGCAAAACCACGTGCGCTTTGAATCTATGCGGATGATGAATGAAGAAAGGGGGACGCAAGGGAGACAGATGAGGCTGAGTCAAGCAAGGAGGCTGGAGTAAAGATGATGATGAGAGCTTGAAGGCAGCTGATGAGGATGAGGTTGATGCAAAGATGGGGAGAGGGAATGCTGATGAACACGTGACGAAGGCGGAGGATGGAGGTCGCGACCTCCATCCATCGCGGCAGGTAGACGATTTTGGCGTGGTGGGAAGCATGAGTGAGGCAACCAATTTCTCTTCTTTGAGGAGAGTGATGGCCTGTTCCCCAGTTGGCCCGAGACCAATGGACAGGAAGACTGGTGGTGTTTGATATCCTGGCAGCGCGAGGAAGCCGGTTGCGGCGGAGAAGGTGAAGAGATAGGCAGTGTTGTTGGTTTGTAGATGTCAGGTGGGTGACAACGTGTTCCCCAGCTGGCTCGCAACAGGAGCAGGGAGACTGGTGGTGTCCGATACCCTGACGGGCGGCTGGCACGCTGCTGTTGCTAACGACGCGAGAGGGCGGTGCGAGGAGGCGGCTTGAGATGAAGAATGCAGTGGGTCTGAGGAAGTCGAGGCAGGTGAATTAGAGAAGTGAGGGAGGCGCAGGCGCTTTGTGGCGGCGGAGATGATGAGAGGTAGCAGAAAGCAGATGTCAGGAAGCTTCCCAAAAGTTGATAGAAGGAGGCGGCTTAGGAGCTGCTTGCGTTTGATGTGGACGACAAGTCACGGATAGTTGGCCACGGGCGCGGATTGGGCGCAGGACTTCCTCAGGATGACGAGACGTTTCTTTAGTACGGAGAACTCTTCAGGCGGTACAGCTGATGTCAGCTACTGGTGAAGCAAAGAGGCGCAAAGTAGAGGTGACGGCGGCAAAGGAGTGCAGATCAAAGTAGTGTGGTAAAGGTGGCGGTAGTGCGATCACTTGGTTATGCAACACCAAGTGATGTTGCCTGATGCTCTGATACCATGTCAAAAGAATGTAGGCATGAGAACAGTAGTAGCTGAAGTAGACAGAAGCATCGGAATATGCACGAGTGCGTCAGCAAAGTGACGGAAACGAAAGCGGTCCCGAGGAGTAAGTCGCAGGGCTTGAGAAGGACTGGGATCCCTAGGAGATGAGGTAGACAATCTGTTGAGGCAATCGGGGGCAAGATGAGTGATGCCTGGCTAGGAGAGAGCTGAGCGAAGGAGCAAGAGTGAGGGAGCGAAGAGCTGCGAGTTGGGAGAGACTGGTGAAGACAAGGTATGTGAGGTGCGAGCAGAGCAAAGACACAACGGCAAAGTCACGGAACCAAAGGGGAACATGATGGGAAGAACTATCCTGGTTAATTTGAGGGTATGAACGTCCTCGGTATAAAAAGAAAGAACAGGGTAAGTGAGCAGAGTAACGGCTTCCTTTCGCTAGCCGGACGCGGGTGACAGGTGTCACTTTATTAAGGTATGACTTGACAGTAGGTTCCGAACGGTCGAGTGACTGGAGTTCTTTTGGTCAAGGTGGCTCGGTCGTTAGACCTAAACCATTATTGAGACCGGGTTTGATATTTTCTATTTCCTGTCAAGGCTTCATCCCAACACAGAGTTGGGCCAGAGTTGTGCCAGATCAGTGCCACTGTTGTGCGAGAGTTTTCCCATAGTTGTGCCAGAGTTGTGCCACAGTTGTGCTTGGGTTTTGCCATAGTTTTACTGGAGATGTGCCAGAGTTGTGCGAGATTTGTGGCATTAATGTGCGAGAGTTGTGCCGGAGTTGTGCCAGAGTTGTGCTAGAGTTGTGACATAGCTATGCTAGAGTTGTGGAATAGTTATGCCAGAGTTGTGCGAAAGGTGTGCGAGAGTTATGCTGGAGTTGTGCCACATTTGTGCTATAGTTGTGCCAGAGTTGTGCCAGAGTTGTGCCAGAGTTGTGCCAGAGTTGTCCCAAAGTTGTGCCAGGCTTTGCTAGGCATTGCCCATGCTTTGGTAGGCATTTCCAACCATTGTCCAAGCATTTCCAGGCATTGTTGGGCATTACCTAGGCATTTCCTAGGAACTGGAAGGCATTTTCCAAGCATTATCAGGCATTGCTTGGCATTCCCCAAGTATTGCCAAGCATTGCCCGGAATTGCCGAGGCATTTCCAGGCATTGCCTAAGCATTTCCAGGCGTTGATAGGCATTGGTCGAGCCTTTTTAGGCATTGCCCAAGCAAAGCCAGGCATAGCCCAGGGATTGCCAGGTATTGCCCAAGCATTGCCAGGCATTACCAAGCATTGCCAGGCATTGCCCAGGTATTACCAGGAATTTTCCAACAATTGTCATGCATTGCCAAGCATTGCCTAGGCCTTGCCCATGGATTGAGAGGCGTTGCCAGGCATTGTCCACGCATTGCCACGCATTGCCTACGCATTGCCTACGCATTGCCTGGCATTACAAGGCATTGCCCTGTCATTCCAATGCATTGACGGGCATTGTCAGGCATTTCCCAGGCATTGCCAGGCATTGCCGAGGATCGCCCATGCATTGCTATCCGTTGTTCAAGCATTTCCACGCATTGCTATGAATCGCTAGGCATTTCCCATTCATTGCCAAGGATTGCCAGGGATTGTCCAGGCATTTCCTAGAATTGCCAGGCATTTTCCAGGCATTGCAGAGGCATTGCCAGGCATTTTCCAAGCATTGCCGGGCATTGCCACGAATTGCCAGGCATTTCCGGGGCATTGCTAGGCATTGTCTAAGCATTACCATGCATTGCGAGGCATTTCGTATAAATTTCCTGGAATTTTTGTGGATTTCCAGGTATTGCCGAGGCATTGCCAGGCATTGCCCACACATTTATTGGCATTGCCAAGGCATTGCCCGGCATCACCAGGAATTGCCAGGCATTATCACGCATTTGTACGGCATTCCCAAGAATTGCTAGGAACTACCATAAATTGCCAGGAATTACTAGGCACTGCGATATCATTGCCAGGAATTGCCCACACATTGCCAGGCATTGCTTAGGTATTTCCAAGCATTGCGAGGCATTGCCAGGCATTGTCAAGCATTGCCCAGGCATTGTCAGGCATTGCGAGGCATTGTCTAGGCATTGCCAGGCGTCACCACGCATTGCCAGGCATTGCAAGGAATTTCACAGGCATTGTTAGGCATTACCTAGGCATTCCTAGGCATAAACCATGAATTTCCAGGAATTGGCAGGCATTGCCAGGCATTACCCACGCATTACCTGGCTTTGGCAGGCATTGCAAGGCATTGCACACGCATTGCCACGCATTGCCAGGCATTGAGAAGACATTGCCAGGCATTGTCAAGCATTGCATAGGCATTGCCTAGGCATTTCCATGCATTGCCCAAGCATTGCCAGGCGTTTCTAGGCATTGCCGGGCATTGTCTAAGCATTGCCATGCATTTCCCAGGAATTGCCATGTATTGCCTAGATGTTTCCAGGCATTGCTAGGCATTGCAAGGCATTTACCAGGCATTACCAGACATTGCCAAGTATTGTATATGCATTTTCTAGGCAATTTCCAGTCATTGCCAAGCAGTGTTAGGAATTTCCACGCATTGCCTAGGAAGTGCCAGGAATTTCCCAGGCATTGCCGGGTATTTTCAGACATTGCCTAGGCATTGCCAAGCATTAGCAGGCATTGCCCACGCATTGCCAGACATTGCCCAGGCATTGTCAGGCATTGCTAAGCAGTGCCTAAGCATTGCCAGGCATTGCTTGGCGTTGCCTAGCATTCTCCGAGCATTTCACGGCATTGCCTACGCATAGCTAGGTATTGCCTAGGCATTTCCATGCATTGTAAGGCATTGTCGGGTATTACCTATGAATAGCTAAGTCTTGCCAGGCATTTTCCAGGCATTGCTAGGCATTGTTGAGGCATTGCGAGGCATTGCCCAGGCATTGTTAAGCATTGCGAGGCAATGCCAATGCATTGCTATGCATTGCCTAGCTGTTGCCAAGCATTGTGCAAGCAAAACCAAGTATTTCCAGCCATTGCTATGCATTGCCAGGCATTGCTCAGCCATTGCCAGGCACTGCCTGGGCCTTCGTAGGCATTGCCAAACATTGCGAGGTGTTGCCTCGGCATTACCAGGCATCACTTAGGCATTGCCAGGCATTGTCTAGGCATTGCCTGGCATTGCCCGGGCATTGCCACCCATTGCTCAGGAATTGCCAGCATTGTAGGGCATTGCTAGGCATTACACAAGCATTGGCAGGCATTGCGAGGCAGTGCTTATGCATTACCATGCATTGCCAGGTATTGCCAAGCATTGCCTAGGCATTGACAGGCATTGCCTAGGCATTGCCACACATTGTCCGGGCATTGGTAGGCATTGCCACACATTGCCCAGGAAGTGCTAGGCTTTGCGAGGCATTGCCTATGCATTGCCACGCACTACCAGGTATTGTCCACGTCAGAATACGATCTCTGTCAAGGCAGGTTGACTACCCAGGTCACCCTCCCGATGAGACTACCAAGAATCTCTACTCGGATTGCTCCAAAACTCTAGGCACTATCAATAATGGTTCAGCCTGGGCATGAACCGCCTTGGGCCTACCCTACACGAACCGTTGGGGGTTGAAGCCGACCAATGGCACAATTATGAAGAATCCCCTAATAAGCGGTTCGACCGCAATCACATCCGGCTAATGGACAATAAGCTGTTGCATGTTCTTTGTCTTGTTCTACTCTTGATATAAAGAGGATATTCCTTCTCTCCCACTCTAACTATAACATTTATATCCATCCTATTCCCCTTTGGTTTTGTGGCTTTGCCGCCGTGTTCTCGCTGTGCTTGCTCTTTGCTTCCATTGCCCTTGCCAACCATTCCCCGCTCATCTCTCTTCACTTCGTTATCCTTCACCCAACATGCATCAACCTATCACTCACTTTGCTCGCACGATCTCTCACTCGGCTCCTGTTTTCCTTGCATGTTCAATGCCATGCCTTTCTCCACCGTTTTCAGCTAGCTCCTCGGAACATCACACGCAGTTTTGTCTTTAGCTGACATGGTTGTGCATGTTCTGATTGCATCTACCTCCTTCTGCTNTCCATTGCCCTTGCCAACCATTCCCCGCTCATCTCTCTTTACTTCGTTATCCTTCACCCAACATGCATCAACCTATCACTCACTTTGCTCGCACGATCTCTCACTCGGCTCCTGTTTTCCTTGCATGTTCAATGCCATGCCTTTCTCCACCGTTTTCAGCTAGCTCCTCGGAACATCACACGCAGTTTTGTCTTTAGCTGACATGGTTGTGCATGTTCTGATTGCATCTACCTCCTTCTGCTACTCCCGTCTCCACCCATTGCATTCTTTTGACATGGTATGAGAGCATCAGGTGACAGTACGTGGTGTCCCGTGACCTAGTCATTGCTTTGCTGCTGAAAGTACCTCACTCCTTTGTCCCACCTTCATCTGCCACCACCATTGCCACCTTGCTCCTCTTGACTGTGCTAGCAGCTAATGCCAGCAGCAATACATTGGTTGCTCCTCAAACGGAAGCGACACCTTGTCATCCCAATCAAACCTTGTGCCCAGATCGACGCTCATGGCAGAACTGATGACACGATGTCGCTAACTGCAGAGAACAGCTCCCAAACCGCCACTTGTCGCCATCTTCTAAGAAGCTTCCCGCCACCCGCCACCCATTGCTTCTCTTCCTCAGCCGTTGCTCTGCTTTTGTGTCTCTTCCTCACCCATTGCTTCTCTTCCTCACCCAGCATGCATCAACCTATCACTCACTTTGCTTGCACGATCTCTTACTCGGCTCCTGTCTTCCTTGCATCTTCAATGCCATGCCTCTCTCCACCCTTTTCAACTAACTCCTTGGAACATCACACGTAGTTGTGTCCTCAGCTGACGTGGTTGTGCATGTTCTGATTGCATCTACCTGCTTTTGCTACTCCCGTCTCTACCCATTACATTCTTTTATCATGGTATGAGAGCATGAGGTGATAGTACGTTGTGTCTCATGACCCAGTCATTGCTTTGCTATTGCAAGTACCCCACTCCTTTGTCCCACCTTCATCTGCCACCACCATTGCCACCTCGCTCCTCTTGACTCTGCTAGCAATTAACGTCAACAGCATTACCTCGATTGCTCCTCAAACGGAAGCGGCACCTTGTCATCCCAATCAAACCCTGTGCCCAGATCCACGCTCGTGGAAAAACTGGTGACATGATGCCGCTAACTGCTGAGAACATCTCCCAAACCACCACTTGTCGCCATCTTCCAGGAAGCTTCTCGCCACCCACCACCCTTGCTTCTCTTCCTCAGCCGCTGCAATCACCTTTTTCCTCCTCATTTCCTTCATTTGCCTCATATTTTCGAACTACCACAGCACAAGAGCCTCATCAACGTCATCTTCTTAAGCCGCTTCCTTCCACAACTTTCTCACATCGTCAGCAGCAGCAGCGTGCCATCCTCCGTCAGGACATTGGACACCAATAATCTTCTTGCTCCTTTTGCGACCCAACTGGGGAACAAGCCATCACTCTCCTGGCATCAGTGGACCAGTGTCACTGCTTACGTCATGACTTCCTCTACTGCAAGCCAACTTCATCTCGCTGTTATGATATCGGACACCACCATTCTTCCTTCTCACGCTTTGATCCAAATGGGGAACAAGCCATCACTCTCCTGAAAACAAAGCAACCGGCTGCTTTGCTTTTGCCTACTGCCGCCTCCCATGCCTCTTGTCACTACTTTGTCAAATCCATCTCGAGTTGTCCTCCAGCCTCCGTGTCTCCTCCACAGTATCTGTTGCCTCCTCCAACCTGCCTTTAGCATCAGCCTTATCTTAGGTGCCTTTGCATATTCGAGCTACTTCTACATCAGCCTCCTCATCATCCTCTACATCATTCCTCAGTGCACATGTTTTTTCCCCCGCGTCCACTCCAACATCTGTCATTCCTCCGCCATTATCCGCCTTCCTCATCTACTTGGCACAAGGATCTGCCCGGTTGCATTGCTTGTTATATGACGACCTGCGCCCACGCCAAAACGTCCGCAACGCACGCGGTTCGTCCCTATACCCACTTCGATATCATCACTTTCCACCTCCTCATTAGCTATCATCAGCATCTGTGGCCAGCACAAGGACCTACACAAGGTAGCTGCCCATTTGGGAGCAATCTTCACCCACGACAGCAACAGATTTCTTGTAGCGCGTTGGCTCTCACCTTCCCCTTGTTGCGTTCTATCCCTCTGTTCAACTGCGCACGTGGTTTCATCCCTGCGCCCATTCTGTCATCTATCGCTCCTCCGCCATCATCCGCCATCATCTGTTCGGAACAAGGATCCACCCAGTTGCATCACGTGCTTTGTGAGAACTTGTGCCCACGTCAAACATTTTGCAGCACTCAAGTCCTTCCCCTTGGGCCCAGCCCCTTTGATATAATCAGCTGCATCAATAGCCTCTTCGTCATCAACTCAGCCATCTGGCTCAATTGATTAGTGTGCGGTGCTCAAGTCACCCGTACGACTCACGGTATTCTGCCTTCTCCCTCACTCCATGGCAACACTCTCCTCTGCCTCGGAGACCTGTCCAACTCTTGCTGTTTACGCTCATAATCTCCTCCGCTGGACAGATAGTATCCTTCACAATGCATGCAGCATCTACATCAATACATGCAGTGTGGCCGACTTCCTCCTTGGAAACATACACGACCTCCACAACCTAGTGGACCCAGGTCTTCATGAACTACTAACCCTGCATCCCGGGGACCTACCAGGCATGTGAAGAAAAATTCTCCATTATTGCGGAGGATCAGTCAATTGCCCATCATCCTGCTCTTCGAATATGATCTTAGCAACACTCAGACATGTGATTCATCTGCCATGAAAGATTCAAGGGAGGTGCCAAAACATGATCTCTGTCAAGGTAGGACAACTATCGGGGTCACCATCCCGACGAGATTGCCTGACTTTCTACTCAGATTGCTCCAAAATTCCAGGCACTCTCTGTTGGAAATATGTCTCTATCAAGGCAAGAAAACCGATGGGTTCTCTCCCAGGACCATCTGGGTGCTCCCCTCTCTGAAAATCCGGACACTTTGAATAATGGTTCAGCCTCGGCATAAACCACCTCGGTCCCACCGTTGACGATGATAACTGACCAACGACATGATACCGAGTAATCCCGTAATAAATGGCTCGACCACACGCACGTCTGGCTAGAGCACAAGAAGCCGTTGCTTGTCATTTTTCCTGTTCTAACCTTGATATAAGGAGGATGTTCATTCCCGCCTAGTTTTAACCAGAACAATTCTTCCCATCCTGTTCCCCTTTGGTTCTGCAGCTTCGTAGCCGTGTATTCGCTCTGCTCATCCCTCGCCAACCTTGCCTTTGCCAGCCACTCAAAGCTCTTTGCTCCATCACTCTTGCTCCTTTGCTCAGCAATTGCTTTCAGTTACTCATCTCACTCTTGGGTTCTCTCACAAATTTCTGTCTACCTCGCAACTCTGGTGCCTCACCTCTCTTCAAGCTTTGTGACTAACTCATCAGGACTCCTTGCATCTCTTTGCTTTCGTTGCTGAACCGACATACCTATGCATGTCTTGTTGCTTTTTCCTGCTTCTGCTCTTTCTACCCCTGCTTGTTGCATTATTCTGACATGGTATCAAAGCATCAGGCAACATCACCAGGTGCCTTGTGACCCAGTCATCTCGTTGCTGCCGCCATTGCCTTCCTTCTCGAATCTGCATTCCTCAGCCGCTGCTACTGCCACTTTGTGCCTCTCTTCTCCACCAGTAGCTGACACCAGTAGCACCGCTTGAAGTGCTTTTCACGTTGAAGAAACGTCTCGTCACCCTGAGAAAGTCATATGCCCACCTTGCGCCCGTGACCAAGAATCAGTGACTCATCATCACCAGCAGCCGTAAGAAGCTCTCGAGTCGCTATCTGTTGTCATCTTCTTGGAAGCTTCTTACCGCATGCAATGTGCCGCGTCTCATCAGACCAGTTCTTGCAAGTGCTCTCACCTTCTTCATCCTCTTCATCGGCATCATCCTCTTCATCCCCGTCACCTGCCTCAGCCCTCGCACACCCATCGCCTCGAGCCGCCCTCCAGCGCTGCCTCTGCTTGTCCTCGGCCACGGCAGGTCACCTTCCGCCACCAGGAGATGGGATACAACCAGTCTTCTTGGCAGTCGGTCTCAGGCCAACTGGGGAACAAGCCGTCACTCTCCTGACCCATGGATCGGCATCACTACCTACCTCACAACTTGCCCTACTGGAGCCGTTTTTCTCTACCTAAAAGGATATCGGGTACCACCAGTCTTCCTGCTTGTCGAACTCAGGCCAACTGGGACACAAGCCGTCACTCTTCTGACAACAAAGGAACTGGTTACCTTGCTCTACGCCCACTTTTGCCTCTGCGAAAGTCCATCCATATCGCCATCCGCTCTGTCATCTGCCCTCTGCTGTCACTACTCTCACTACATCATCGTCATTCTCCTCCTGCTAAACTCTTCTTGACCTCAGCCTTTGTGTATCCTCCTCCTTGGCCATCATCTTTGTCTCTCGTCATGCCATCAGCATCATCATCAGCAGCCATCACTCTTCCACCTCTTTTATCACTCCAGCATCTTCCTCCTTTCATTGCTTCTCCCTCGCTCTCACGTTGCTACTATCATCCTCTCCTGCACCATCAGTCTCTGCATCTTCTGCTCATCATTTCCCCTCAATCCATCCTTGCACCAGTCTCCTCCTCCAAACCGCCTTTAATCAACTCCATCCTCGCCCTCATTGTCATTGTTTCTTAGCGCACGAGGCTCCATACCTGCGTCCAACATTTGCCATCAGTGTCTGGATAATCATCACCATCATCAACCAGTCCTGCCATCCATTTGCTGCACATCACCAACGCAGCCTGCACTCACATCATTGACAAGCTCTCCATTGCATGGATCAACTTCCGCGATCTTGCATCTGACGCCAGCAACATCCTTAGTTGGTCAGACAACGTCATTGCCAGTG
>SZWC01024037.1:13877-31448 GCA_023375785.1 Penium margaritaceum
AAAAGCAACGATGAAAATGGGCTATGCTGACATGGAATGACATGTCATGATATTTTCTTCACACATCGTAACTCACGATCACTCATGCCACGTGACGATGTGGCAGGTTCGATTCGTCCAATGACTAAATGCATGGTACCAAGTGGCAGATGTGGCAACATTTTCGACCAATGCCTGAACTGCATGAACCACCTGGAACCACCTGGCAAACATGTAATGCATGCATATTGCACAAACCCTCTATGTCCACAGAAGCCTTTGATGGTTGAAAAAAAATAGAAAAAAATTCTCCGAGGGTCGAAATGGCCGTTCGGCAAAAATCGCGTTTTCTCGAAGTGCGATGGTCCGCTGGACCAAAATTGGGCCCCTGGTGCTCTCCGAGTGCCCCTTACACCCCACAACTACAACGTTGTTACAACGATGTACATCGCGGTACCGTTGCCATTGTAACCCCCTTACAACAGACAACGAGGTCAACACTGCCGCCAATTGGCGCATCCACTGACCGCCAAGTGGCGCACTCTCCTCATGCATGGAGAAATGTCTAAGAAACTTCCCTTGTGCTAGAACGTCAAAAAAAACCTCCTGCGCACATCAAGGCTCGATCGCAGGACCTGTTGTCCCTAAGTCCAACATGCTATCCGTTGCGCTACACTTCTGGACTTGCACCACAAACAAGGTCTGGGGGACTTACTCCAAGGGAGCAGTGCATGCCCAACCTGTCCGTCAAGCCATAGTAGTGGCCATGGGGCATAGAAGAACAACAATCTCTCCCTTGCACCTTAGGCCACCTGCTATGGTAGTTTTTCTTCGGCATGAACCTGTAGCTCTAGGTTGTGTATGTGCATGTCAGTTTTCTTGGTCTTTAGTTCTCATCTNTGCTCACCTGACCCACTGCATAAGCAATGTCAGGTCGTGTTCCCACCATTGCATACATGAGGCTTCCAACGGCGGACTGGTATGGAATGTTTTGCATCTCCCGCCGGTCTGCCTCATTGCTTGGTGACATGGAGGAGGAGAGCTTGCAGTCGGAGGGTATGGGGGTGCTGACGGGCTTGCAGTCCTCCATGTTGTAGCACTTCAAGATGTCCATGATGCACTTGGTCTGGTTGAGCTCAATGGTGCCTGGTTTGCGGTTGCGGTGAACAGCAATCCCGAGGTAGTACTTGAGAGGTCCCATGTCCTTCATCTTAAATCTGCTGGCCAGATTTTTCTTGAGGTCCATGAGGGCCTCCTGCGAGGAAGAACACATGATAAGATCATCCACGTACAACGCCACAAGAAACGAGCCACGTTCGTCCTCCCGCACATAGACGCTAGGGTCATTCTTGCAATGTGCGAAGGAGATCTCAGCCATGAAGCTGTCCATCTCCTTGTACCAGATCCGTGGGGCCTGTTTCAGCCCGTACAACGCCTTCACCAGCTTGCACACCTTACCCTCGGGTGCTTTGACACCTTCC
Source organism: Penium margaritaceum (assembly GCA_023375785.1). Classification (NCBI taxonomy): domain Eukaryota; kingdom Viridiplantae; phylum Streptophyta; class Zygnematophyceae; order Desmidiales; family Peniaceae; genus Penium; species Penium margaritaceum. Next base: position 15,338 of record SZWC01024037.1, read on the forward strand.
GGTACCTCCATTAGCACCTCCTTGTCGAGCTTCCCATAAAGGAAGGCTGTCTTCACATCCATCTGGTGGACCTCAAGGTCTTTGGCGGCAGCCACAGCAAGCAGGGACCTGATGGAGGCAAACGTGACGACCGGTGCGAAGGTCTCATCGTACTCAGACCCTGCGCACTTTGAGAACCCTTTCGCTAAGACCGTTGCCTTGTACTTGTCGATGCTATCATCTTGCTTCTGCTTCAACCAGAGCACCCACTTTGAGCCCACCACGCGAGCATTAGCGGGTCTGTCCACCAGCACCCATGTGCCATTTTCTTCAATGGACGCGAGCTCGCTATCCACCGCCTCCTTCCACTTGGCCGCATCGGGCCTTGCCAGCGCCTCAGCCACAGTGAGCGGCTCTCCCTGAGCCAAACAGGACCAGCTCAGTCCAGTCCAGCTTCCAGTGTCAGCGTCGTACTTTGGAGTTTGTTTTCTTTGTCGTGTGCTGCGACGTTGCATTGCTGGTGGATGTTTGCCATGCTGTTTCTCCTTTGGTGTTGGCTACCCTGGAATTAAATTTTCCTCTTTTGAAGAGCCACTGGCCTCCGAGCTGGTCTCAGAGGCCTCGGACGTCTCCGACTCTGTGTCGGAGCTCACCGCTGCGTCAGCCTTCGCATGCGCTCCCCCTGGCACACCACTCTTCTTCACGGCCTGCCGCACTGGCACCACTTGCCAGTTTTCAGGAGCTTGATCTCTTGACTCTAGCAGCACCAACCTCTGTCCCTGTTTTGGAGTTTCCGTGGGATCAAGCATCTCTTCCTTGCCTGGTTTCCTCTCGTCAAAGATTACATCCCGGCTGGTGATGAGTCTTCTTCCTGCCAGGTCCCACAAGTGATATGTCTTGTGGGCTGTCTCATAGCCCACCATGACGCACTTTCGTGCTCTTGAATCCAGCTTGCCGGCACCGTCACCCGCCTGGACCTTTGCAAATGCGGTGCAGCCGAATACTTTCAGGTGTGATGCGTCCGGCTTCTTCCCTGACCAAACTTCTTGTGGCGTCATCTGTTGCTTGCCCTTCTTCTTTCCGCGCCTGCCCAGAGCAGCCGCAAGAGTCAGGTTGACAAGATAGCATGTCCTTCTTGCCGCTTCCGCCCAAAACCGCGGTGGAAGCCTTGCATCAAAGAGCATGTTGCGCACCATGCCGAGGATGGTCTGATTCATCCGTTCGGCAACACCATTGCTCTGCGGCGTGTAAGGCGTTGTGGGCTGGTGGTTGATCCCATGTTGCCGCAACCAGCCCTTGCATGCCTCGTACTCTCCGCCGTTGTCGCTCCGCATCCCTTTGACTTTCTTTCNNNNTTGCATCAAAGAGCATGCTACGCACCATGCCGAGGATGGTCTGATTCATCCGTTCGGCAACACCATTGCTCTGCGGCGTGTAAGGCGTTGTGGGCTGGTGGTTGATCCCATGTTGCCGCAACCAGCCCTTGCATGCCTCGTACTCTCCACCGTTGTCGCTCCGCATCCCTTTCACTTTCTTTCTGGTCTGCCGCTCCACCATGGCGACAAACTCCTGCAACTTTTCTCTGACCTCTCCCTTTGTTTTGAGGAAGAAGATCCACACCTTGCGGCTGTGGTCATCTATGAAGGTCAGAAAATACTTGCTACCACCGTTTGACGCCGTGCGAAAGGGTCCACACACATTGGTGTGAATCAGGTCAAGGGCTGATTCTGCGCGGCGACCATTGCGCTCAAAGCGCGTTAGTTTGGTCTTGCCTTGGAGGCAAGGTTCACACAGGCTGCCACACCCAACCGCATCCTTCTTGCAACCATCCATGCCATGGACCAGTTGTTGCTGCTGAATGACTTGGAGCGTGCTATTTGCAACGTGCCCAAAGCGTCTGTGCCACAGATCAACGTCTTCATCCTTTGCGGTAGAGGTTGCTTTTTCAGTTCTTGTTGGTGTGCTCTCCTGTGTTGCTGCCGAGACCACTGCCTCCGCTGCACCCGCATGACCCTCGTCTTCCGAGGTCTTTGCTGCCATTGTCTGCAATACGTAGAATCCGTCAACCCGTGGAACCTGTGCCACGAGATCTTTGTTGGCATATAGGACCTTGATTTCCTCGTTCCTGGCGATGACCGCCTTCTTCTGTGTGAACACCACTGTCATGTCGTTGTCCGTTGTCTTTGACATGGACAGAAGGTTTGCCACAAAGGAGGGCATGTAGACCACGTCACGTAGCCGCAGATCCTTCTCTGCACCATTAAGGTTGATGCTCACCAACTTGTCTCCCACGCCCTTTGCGTTGACAACACTGCCGTTTGCACATCTGAACCGCCGATCTGTGGGGCCGATGGAGACAAATCCAGCCTGGTCGTTGCTGGAGTGATGATCGGTGCCGGAGTCGAGCCCAAAAGCTCCTGGCTTGAGCAGCGCCGCTCCTTGTGCCGGAGGCGTGCTCTGTGCCATCATGTTGGTGGCTTCTTTGCCACCCTTTTTGTTGCCTTTGTTCCCACCGCTTCCGCTGTCTTCCTTCTTTGGCAACCTGCACTCTCTTGCCCAGTGCCCAGGTTTACCGCAGTTGCGGCAGTTACCCTGTCGCTTGGAAGCCTTCCCGCCATTGTTGCCTCCGCCACCACCGCTTCTGCTGCTGCCTTTCTGACCAGAGGCTGACCCTTTGCTCCCGCGGCCACCGTAGCGTGCGGCATAGGCTGAGAAGTTAGCCTCACTTCCTCTGCAGCCCATGGCCTCGTTTTGCACGTACTCAGACACTGCCGTGTACGTCAGGTCGTCCTCCTTCCAGCCACCCATGACGGTGATCATTGGGCTCCAGCTCTCCGGAAGCGCCATGAGGAGGATCATGGCTTGCATGTTCTCGTCAAGGTCCCAGTTCATCTGGCGAGCCCCGCCAATGAGTCCTTCAAACTCCTGTAGGAAATCGGGGATTGATTTGCCCTCATTCACCCGCATGCTGATCAGCCGTTGTAGGATGAATAGTCTGTTCGCGAGGGAGGTGGATTGCTGCACGCGCTTGAGCTTGTCGTAAGCTTTGGAAGCCAGCGTGTACCCGGCAATGATGGGAACATACTTCTTGGCTATCGCATTGCTGAGGAATGACATGAGAATATCATTTTGATCCATCCATGCCTCATGCTCAGATGTGCCTTCCGCGGGAACCTGCTCCTCTCCCTTCAGTAGCTTGATGAAGTCGCGTACTTTCATCGCCAGCTCGAACTGCCATCTCCAAAGGGGGAAGTCAATCCCCTCAAAAATGGGGATTCCTCCCAGGGGTCCAAGACCTTGTGGCAGTGACGTAGCACTCACATTTGCTCCAGTGGTCTGCCCTGTGGTAGCCACTGTTGAGCTTGAGGACTGCCCTGCGGCAGCCCCCACTCCTCCCNCCTGTGTGCTAAGTGTAGACCAAGCCCTTGGAACTGATGAAGCTGATGGAGCTGATGGAGCTGATGGAGCCGCCATGTGCACTTGGAGAGAGCGTACCAGAGTTGAGCAAAGCGTGCCTTACAACTGGTCAGTGTGGGTCCATAACCCTTTGTCAACCGGCCTGAGGCAAACAGACTAGAAAACAGGGCCAACACAAGAGCACCTGCCGTCCGCTCCTAGCATTTCAGATAGGAGAAAATATCACCCTCAGGATCACAATTCCACCCTGAGCAGTTCCTAGGCAATCACTTGCTAGCAACTGTGTCCACTTAATACTTGGTCACTTTCGCGCGAGGTGCTAGTCAAAGACTAACTCCTGGGGCTTAGACCAACCAGTGTCTTCTTTGTACTGTTCCTTAGTTGGGCAACTTTGTGAGGAGCATCTAAGGCCAAATTGTGTAATTAGAATGAGGAATGAGCCTGGTGCATATCGTCCTAGGCCTGGCTTCTAAGGTGTGTGGGTAGTGACACTTTTGGGGTGGTCACTCCACACCACCTCACCAGTCCGCCAAGTGGCGCATCCACTGACCGCCAAGTGGCGCACTCTCCTCATGCATGGAGAAATGTCTAAGAAACTTCCCCTATGCTAGAAGGTTAAAAAAAACCTCCTGCGCACATCAAGGCTCGATTACAGGACCTGTTGTCCCTAAGTCCAACATGCTATCCGTTGCACTACACTTCTGGTGTCTCGCTTGGACTTGTACCACGAACAAGGTCTGGGGGACTTACTCCAAGGGAGCAGTGCATGCCCAACCTGTCCGTCAAGCCATAGTAGTGGCCATGGGGCATAGAAGAACAACACCGAGACTGCCGTCCCTTCTGGTGCCGCTATTCCCCCCGGCACCGCCGTCGCCCCACCTGGTGCCGTTGCTCCTGGCCATGCCGTCGCCCCTCCCGGATTTGTTGCAGCGGGTGGTGCCCCCCTGCTGGCCCTACCATTCCACCTGGTGGCGCCTTGCCCGCTGGTGGCGCGATCCCGGCCGGTGGTCTCCCCCCCCCGGCGGCGGCGCTGCCCCCGTTGGCGCCCCTCCCCGTGGTGACCCCGTCGTTGCGCTTGCCCTCGCCGTCGCTCAGCTCGCCCGTCATGATCTTCGTCCCTCCGCTGCTCCGTCACTGCCCTTGACTGCTGCTCCCGCTCACATCCCAGGCACCCCGTTTTCTGAGTGGTCCCCCCGTTTTGTATCCTGAGCCCACATGCACAACCTCTGGGAGCACTATGACCCATCTCCTTCCCTCCCTCTTGTTCACCCTGATCGCAGTGCACTTGCTTTCCACCTCCTCTACTCTGCTGCCCCTTTGGTCGCCCTTCGCCAGCTTGATCGATTCACACCCACCGCCGCTCTTCCTGCTCGCCCTTGCGAGGCCTGGACGGCACTCCTTGCACTTTACTCGTCTGACTCAAAATTTTGCAAAGAGAGAAGAAAATTGGAAAGCTTTGAAAGTGCGACTTTGGTCGCTGTTTGATCAAGTTTTTGGGCCACGTCATCAACAGTGGGCGGATCACCACGGATGTGAAAAGATTGGCAGCAATCGCTGATCGGCAAATGTCGACCAACGTTCAAGAAATTCAAGTTTTCCTCGGCCTCTGCACTTACTGTTGGTGATTTGTACGGGATTACGCACCGGTTTAGTTCCTCTTTCCAACCTCACTCGAAAAGAAAGCAAGTGGAGTGGGGAGAAAGCAAATTAGAAGCATTCGCCGCTTTGCAGAACGCTCTGACCTGGGTGCTAGCCCTACGATTAGTCAATGAAACGGTCGATAACATCATGGCTATAGATGCGTCAGACAGATCCATTAGTGAAGTCCTCTTACATGACCACGGCAATCGTGAGCAACCGGTCGCCTATATGTCTCAAAAAATGCGAGGACCGGAATTTGACTACGCTGCACACAAGAAAGAAATGCTGGTGATTGTATTCAAGACATGGCGATGTTACCTGAAGTGCCGCCAATTCACCGTGCACACTGACCAACATGCGTTGAAATGTTTGAAGACGCAGCCAAATCCGACGTCATATCGGATGGATGGAGTACCTTGAATGCTGGGTCACCGATGATATTGAGTACCGACCAGGGAAAATCAACCAAGCGGACGCACTCAGTCGCCGACCAGATGTAATGGCTGAGGTGGCAACGCTACAACTACAACATGACCCATATCTCAAGCAGTTGTTTGTAGAAGGCTATGGCCAACACGGCAGATACAACTAGGCAAAACTCTGGTTTGATGCACCCTATTGGCAACGACAATTCACTTTCCAAGTGGCCGTTCCTCCGAACAACGAACTTCACTGTATGCTGCTCAAAGAGTGCCAAAACACATGACCAGGTGGACACTTTGGAGAGGACAAGACGTTGAAGAAGCTGGCAAAAAATCATTGGTGGGACACAATGCAATTTCACGTGGCTGACTTCTACAAGTCCTGCGACACCTGTCAACGGCAGAAATCCCGTCACACACGACCACTTGGATTTCTGCAATCACTCCCTATTCCAAAGGAACCGTGGGTCAATAAATCCATTGCGGGATTACCTATCAGACCTGACAGATATGACGCAATCCTCTTGGTCATCGACAGGTCTTCCAAAAGGTCCCACTTCATTTTGAAACGACCACCATCACCACCAAGGGAACAGAACGGCTGTTTCTAAACAGCATCGTGTAGCTACATGTCGTACCAAGAATCAACACCAACCATTTTTGGCACAAACTGATGACTTGCTATGGCAGCAGAATTCAGCTCTCCACGGTGTTTCATCCTCAAACCGACGATCAAACCATGCGGGCAAACCAGATGCATCAAAAAAAATTCTGAACATTATGCAAACCACACGGGACGAATTGGGCACCAAATCTCCCAACCGCCAAAATCGCATAAAACACAACAATTTCAACCGCAAGAGGTAAAATTACGTTTGAAGTGATGTATGGCAAACTTTCCACCACATCAACTGGACTACAAAGTTGTAGCAACATTCCCGCGGTCGATGTTCAACGCCGAGAATTTTCCACCATCTAGAAGGAAACACGACAAACACTCGCGAAGACACAAGCGGCAATGAAGTGAACAGCTGACCGACATCGCAGTGACAACGTGTTCGCCGCTCGCGACAAAGTCCTTCTCAGCACGACAAACAGGTCAAACTCCACGGAGCTGACTATTGAAAGCTCAAACCACGATGGTTGGGACCATTTGAGATCAAAGGCATGCAAACCCTTGTGGTTGCATGAATCAAACTCCCCGACACTATGCAATTTTATCTGGTGTTCGATGCCAGAAGACTCAAGCACTAGTGAGACCACGGAGAGAACTTCTGCGACATGGATGTCCCTCTCCCGCCTCCTGTTCTAGTTGACGAGGATACTAATTACGTCATCAAGGACATCCTTGGCCATCAACAACGAGGCAAAACAACACAATATCTCATCAAGTGGCATGGCTATGACGATGTGCAAAATAGCTGGGAACCCTACGACAACCTTTGAGGCGTTGATCATCTAATAGACAGGTATTACTATAGTCACCAGCCAACATCTGTATGCGCGCTAGGACGTCGCGGCTAAACCAGGGTGGAAGTGCTACATACCAGGCGTACATGTGTCCCTAATCTTTCTAAGTGGGCATTTCTGTCATTACACAAATAGCCCATCGTGTCTTGAGACCGCAATACTCACTCTGACGGTCTAGGACAAACCAGCCAACTGCTCTACCCTCAGTGCATCTTCTCGAGCTTCCGACTACTTCGACCACCCTCGCAAATCTACGACAAAAGTATCATGACCTTTCGGTTGACTTCTTGATGCACCGAGACAAATCTGGATTTATAAAGATGCATCTTGCATCCTCACCGTTGATTGTCAAAGACCCCCAATTTCTCGGCTGACCTTCTTGAATCCGACCACTGATGGTGCGACTCTGCACGCGTTGCTCGACAATCTAGCCAAAGACCCCGACTATGCCTCATTCGTAACTTGACACTTGCATGTATATGTTCGATCATTTTGACACTTGCCATCAAAGTAAATTTACCGCTAATGATAAATTGCTCAAGTGCACAAAAGTTTACATTGTGGTCTACCTTGCAACTTCTACCTGTTCACCATCTATGCTCCGTTCGGCGTAACAGCTGCGACCAAGTCTGGTGTTACGTATCAGACATAGAAAAGTCCCTAATCCTCTCAAGTATGCATACATGTTACTACGCACACAGCCCATCACATTGTGAGGACTGCGATTTTCACTCCAACGGCCGAGGGTAAACTGGCCAACTGCCCCGCCCGCAGTGGATATTCCTAAACTTCCTTACAGCTTCAACCATTCATGCTAACCTACAAACTGAAGTATCACAACTTCTCGGTCGACTTCTAAATGACTCTCAACAAATCTGGATTTACGAAGATGCATCGCACATTCTTCACCGTCGTTTCTCAAAGACCCCCAAGTTCTCAGCGGCCCTTCTCCAATCCGACCACTCACGACGCGACTCCTCACATGTCGCTCAACATTCGACACAACGACCCCGACTATGCTTCATTCATGACTCATCACTTGTACATACATGTTTGATCATTTCCACACCTTTCATCAAAGTACACTCGCAATTCTACCTATTCACCATGTACGTTCTGTTTGGTGTAACACTTGGTAACAAAGCGTAGCGGTGCTGGAGAGGCATCTGACTACATTACCCATCAGGAGGACTACCTCGCACAAGTTGTCAGCGCTTGTTGCACGTAAAGACTTCGCAAACTTCGCGACTACGTTGTGAGGTAAGCGAGCGCAACCGATGACCAGCAGCTGATGTTTGGTGACGACTTCTGCGATGGACGAACAGAACGTGCCAATGCACACGGACCCTAAAGCGACAACAAACCCTGGCATAGCAGGCTTCACGGCAGCTGAAACCAACCCTACGGCTTCGGCGACCAATCTGGTCACGGACTCGGCAGCGATAAACCAGCCGCCCCTACCAATAGCCTCAACGCCGACAGCAGGGACGGTAGGTGGCATGGGACAACATGCGCGGATCAACGAGGAACAGGCAAACAGGATCTGTGCACTAGGAATCAACAACCACCTGTTCCAGAAAATCAACATCGCGATAGAGGCTCTTCGCAACGCAAGTACGCGTGAAGCGCTGCTCGTCGAGATAAATTCCCAACTCTCGAGTGAGCCCAATATTTGTCCAGCTCCACTAGAACCGATCCATCCTGCAAATTGAAAAGGACCAATGGTTCGAATGTGGCTGACGAGTTTGGAGGTGTACTTCACCTCTGTTGGGGTCAACGACGACCAAAAGAAAATTGATCTTGCGGCCGCGCTTTTGCGTGGCACAACGTGAAGTTGGTGGTTTGACCTAAAGATTATCCAATGGAACCAGGAGACCGGCTGAGCATTATCAACGGCTCACGACTCCCGTCTCACATCACCAACTGCTAACTTTCTACCCTTGGAGCAAATCAACCAACAGTGGTGAGACACGCTGATGCCACCAACTGACTGCAACGAAATCTCGTGGGCAATACTCGCAGGCTTTGGACGATTGAACGAGAAGTCCGACACTTGGTACAAGCCCCATCGTCTATGTCAGCAGTCCATCATGGCAGAGTACACACGGAGATTCAGTGAGATCATCACCGGAACAGACATCGCCCCCATAAAACTATGTCTTCACTACAACAAACCGCCTCATGCGGGATATCCGACGAGTGATCACTATTTTTGGCATCCAAAACATCTTGTAGCGGATGATCACAGTAGCAAAGAGGATCGACAGTGCTAACTACAGTGCTCGGATCAAGGAATCCCACGGCTGGTGACCTCCTACTCAAGTTTATCGTAGGAATGGAAAAAACCAGTCAACGGACTCTTCAACTGTGATGGAAGTAGACGCCGTCGACTAGAGAGGTACGCAAACTTGCTAAAATAGCAGAAAAATTGGGCACATCGCTCAAAACTGTTGGAGCAAGCAGCAGGCCAAAAACGGGGGGAAGTCCCAAAAATATCAGTTGCAAAACGGCAAAGGATATGAGTTAAAGGTGCAACTCTTGTCCATGGGGAACGATCCGTGCCGAACGATTCCCCATCTCAATGGCCCAAATCGCAGCAGAGGGTTTCTGAGATCGCAAAGTACGACAAGGGGTACGAGGATGGCCAACCGGAAAAACTGCTAAACGTTTAACTTCAAGAATCCAGAAGTCGCAGAACGATACAGACATTATTGTATGGAGGAGCTTCACATAGCTTTATAAGCAACGACATAGTTTGCAAGCTGGGTTTTGCAGACCGAACGAGGGGTGTTTGAGGGAAAAACTGTCAACGGGAGACTACAAATATGAAGACTCCAAGAACCACTACGACTACAAGTGGAAGATCTTCGGGATGTAATGGTCCAGAGGTCTTGTCCAATGAGCGATCATAAAATCATTCGCGAATGAGATTTGCTATATCGGCACAATCCGCAGGTCGAGTGGAACAGTTACCGCTCAATGTGGCCAAGCACTCTATACGAAGAGGAGCTCGTGCGTGGATCATACATCTTCAGGCAATGGAAGAAGTAGAAGTGGCAGTAGCTGACTCATCATCGGCCTCATCAGCCTCATTGGCCTTGATGAAGTTTGCGATGGCACCCAAAGAGTTTGCACAAATCATCAAGGAATTTGCAGTCGTCTTCCTTGACGAACTCTCGGAAGCTTTACCTGCTCAGCGAGACATCGTCCATAGCATCAAAATGAAGCTGGGCACTAAACCTACAGTCTGAGGGGCCTATCGGATGAGCGATCACAAATTGACCGAGCAGAAAAGCAGCGCGATGAGATGCTCGCATAGGGGCTCATCCGACCTTCCATGACACCATACGCCGCACCTCTATTATTCGTGAGAAAGAAAACTGGCGAGATGCGGATGTGTGTGCATTATCAAGCGTTGAACGACACTGCCATCAAGAACGGCTGCCCTCTCCCTTGAGCTGATGAACTCTTCGACAAACTACGAGGAGCCCAAAGTCTCAGCAAAATCGACTTATGTTGCGAATATCACCAGATATGTGTGGTAGCCGCCGACATTTAGAAGACAGCATTCCAAACTTGGTATGGGCACTTCGAGTTCACGGTTATGCTTTTTGGACTCACAAACGCCCTAGCAACGTTCACGGCGGCAATGAACAATATTTTCTGTCGCACCTCGATGATTTTGTTGTGGTGTACCTTGACAACATTTGATGTACAGCCGCACTCTAGAGGAGCACGATGGACATCTCCAAAAAGTTCTCAAAATTTTACAGAGAGAAGTTTTTTTGGAAACTCTCGAAATGCGATTTTGGTCGTCGTTTGATCGAGTTTTGGATCACGTCATCAACGGTGGACGGATCACCATGGATCCAAAAATTTGGCAGCAATCGCTAATTGGCAGAAGGCGACCAACGTTTGAGAGATTCAAGTTTTTCTCAAATTTTGCAATTACTACCGGCGATTCATTAGGGGACTACGCGCTAGTCTGACCGCCTCTTTCCGACCTCACTCGAAAAGAAAAATGAGTGGCGGTAGGAAGACAACAAAGAATAAAGCATTCACCGCATGGCAGAACGCTCTAAACTTGGCGCAAGCCCTACGATTAGTCGATCCAACGACCGACTATGTCATGGCTACGAATGCATCAGACCAAGCCATTGGCCCGATTCTTGTGCAAGATCACGACAACGGCAAACAACCAATTGTTTACATGTCTCAAAAACTACGAGGACCGGAACTCAACTACACGGTCCATCGAAAAGAAATGCTGGCAGTCGTGCACATGTTCACTACGTGGCGAGGCTACCTGGAGTGTCGCCCATGCGTCCTATACACCGACCACCACGCCTTGATAATTTTGAAAACACAACCTAATCTCAGCAGATTTCAAACCCGATGGATGGAGTTTCTTAAGTCCAGGATCGACTGCAAAATCGAGTACTGCCTCAAAAAATCCATCCGGCGGACGCACTCAGCCGCCGACCAGGTTTAATGACCGACGTGGCTACCCTACAACTGTAACGAGACCCCTACTTCGAGTGATTGCTCGCACGAGGTTACGATTAGCACGACAGATATGATAAAACCAAGTTATCATTTGACGCACCCTATCGGCGATGTCGCTTCACTCGCCAGGTGGTCGTTCCCCCGAACGATGAACTTCATCGTATGCTACTCGAAGAATGCCACGACACCGGTCCAAGTGGACACTTTGAAAAAGACAAGACACCAAAGAAGCTTGCAAAAAAACTACTGGTGGGACAAAATGCAATCCGACATGGCCAAGTTCTGCAAAACCTGCGACATGTTAGCGACATAAATCTCGTCGCACCAGACCACCCGGACTTTTGCAAAAGCTCCCATTTTCGACGGAACCATGGGCAGACATCTCTATGGGCTTCATCACCGGATTACCAGTCACACCCAAGGGATATGACCCCATCGTTGAGGTTGTCGACAAGTTTTCCTAAAATGTCCCACTTCATCCGGACAACAACCACCGTCACCGCCGAGGGAACAGCACGACTGTTTCTAAACAACATCGTATGGCTACACAGCGTACCAGGAACCATCACGAGCGACAGAGATGGTCGATTTACTAGCCGTTTTTATGCGAAAATGCAAATTGATGATTCCTTACAGAAGCAGGATTCAACTTTCGACAGCGTTTCACCCTCAAACCGACGGTCAAATCGAGCAGACAAATCAGACGCTCAAACAAGTGCTCTGAACATTTTGCGAACGTTATGGGATGGATTGGGCACAAAAACCCCCGACCGCCGAGATCACACACAACTCAACAATGTCCACCGCAGCAGATAAAACTCCATTTGAAGTGGTGCAGGGAAAACTTCCCGCCACACCAGCTGGACGCCATAATCGTAGTAGTGTTCGAGCAGTTGACGTTCAACGAAGAGGCTTCACCACTATACGGGAGGAAACACGGCAGACCCTCACGACGACAAAGGCAGCGATGAAGTGAGCAGGTGACCGATATCGCAGCGACGACATCTTCACCACTTGGGACAAAGTCCTCCTTAACTCGGCAAAAATCAAGCTACGAGGATTCGACTGTTCGAAGCTCAAACCCCCATGGTTCGGATCGTTTGAGACCAAGCGCATGCAAAACCCTGTGGTTGCGCGATTCAAACTCCCCGATACTATGCAAGTTCATCCGGTGTTCCATATCAGTAGACTCAAGCAATACCGAGACCTCGGAGAGAACTTCCCTAGCAGAGATGTCCCTCCTCCGCCTCCTGTTTAAGTGGACGAAGAAAGAGAACGTCGTCGAGGACATCCTCGGCCATCGACGACGAGGCAAGACAACAAAACTTCTCGTCAAGTGGCACGGCTACGACGCCGCGCACAACAGCCGGAGCCCTACGACAACCTCGGAGACGCCGCTCATCTCATGGATGGCTACCACCGCCGTCTCCAGGCCATGTCTAAACGCACGCCGGGACGTCATGGCAAAAAGAGGGGGAAGTGTTAAGAACGAGATGTACATGAATCCCTAATCTGCTCAAGTGGGCATTTCTATTACCACACAAAGAGCCCATCGCGTTACAAGAACCGTGATATTCACTTTGACGGTCGAGGGCAAACTGGCCAATTGCCTCGCTCTCACTAGATATTCATGAGCCTTCTAACAGCTTCGACCATTCTCATGAACCCAGGAACTGAAGTATCACGACCTTTTGTTTGACTTATGGGCGACTTTCGACGAATCTGGATTTACAAAGATGCATCGCGCATCTTCATCGTCGATTCTTGAAGACCCCCGACTTCTCGGCAGCCCTTCTCGATTCCGACCACACACGACGCGACTCCGCATGCGTTGCCCAACATTTGACCCAACGACCCCGACCATGCTTCATTCGTGACTCGTCACTTGTATGTTTGTGTCCAATCATTTCGACACTTGTCATCGGAGTACACTTACCGCTAAAAACAAGTTCCTCAAGTGTGTAAAAAATTTCATTGTGCTTTTCCTCGCAAATTCTACCTTTTCACCATCTACACTCCGTTCGGCTTAACATCTGCGTTGTGGACACAGAGAAAAAAGTGTCCGACACATTGTTGTAGAAATGAGATTGAAAAGAATGTCAAACTTCTGAAGATTTTAGTAATATCAGGTATCTACCCTCACGATCCAAATTGAGGGCAAGACGTTGATAGTATTTCATCCTTAATGCACGTTCTGCTGATAATGTTACTGAGCTGGAGAAACAGGTGCGATCTGTTGATAATCCTCAAAATGGAGGCAACGCGAAGGTGGTCTAGCGAGAATGGGGTCACTTTGTAAGTCCGCCCCAAATTGTTGCTGGTGCAGCATCGCAGATTTGGAGCCAGTGACGGAAGCATCTCTGTATTTTCTTCTTCTGTGCCGCTTCCACTTCAAGGCTGTGGCTGACCTGCGGCAGCGGCGGCAGCAGCAGGCGCAATTTCAGCACCAGCACCGACCGTGACAGAAGCAACAAGAGCGGGGGCCATCGTCGTCCGCTGCACGGGCGTTGAGCACCAGGAGTACGGGAGTAGTTGGCTTTTGCGTGTAGGAGTTGGTGGCTTGTGCGTGTTGGAATCATGCCATCACTTGCGCGTGCTGTCCTCCGTTCCAAGCAACGGCCGAGGTAGGCCCACCCTCTCTCCTTCCTCCTCCTGCCGATTGAAAAGGAAGAATTTGGCAATAACCACCGCAGGCACCAGTAGCAGCAGCAGCAGCAGCAGCAGCAGCAGCAGCAGCAGCAGCAGCAGCAGCAGCAGCAGCAGCAGCAGCAGCAGCAGCAGCAGCAGCAGCAGCAGCAGCAGCAGCAGCAACAGAAGCGGCGGCGGGGGCGGCCGCGGCGACAGCGGCAGCAAAACTAGGAGCAGCATGACGCACCCGCCACGGATACCGTCGACAGCAGCAGCTGTGCCGGCGGCAGCAGGTGGCGCGGTGGTCCCGGTGCGTTGCAAGACGGTGCGCGCGGTGGAGCCCTACTGCTGGTTGCCCACGCACCGCCGCCTCGACGTGTGGCCCTTTGCTGCAGCGTACGTCGTGTGCCTGCTGCTGTGCGCCGCATCTCTTCTGCTGCCGCCTCCGCCGCTCTCCGCCAACCCGCCACCGCCGTCGGCGTCGGCGTCGGCGGCGTGGTGGTCTGTGCTGCCGAGGCTGACGGTGCTGGACTGCTGCATCGGCGCGGGCCTGGTTGGCGTGCTGCATGTGCTCACGGTGCTTGGCACGGGGTGGAGCGTGGACTTCCGATGCTGGTGCCATGCGCGTCGTGTGGCCTTGCTGGCCGCCGCCGACGTGTGCAAGGTGGTGCCAACCAAATTTGGCGGATCCAAGGAGATAGTGCCCGTGTGCCGCCGTGCCAGGGTAAGCGTCTTTGCATTGCGCTAAGCTGTGTGCCCTCTCCCNGTGCGTGCGTGCATGCGTGCGTGCGTGCGTGATTTCGTACGTGCGTGCGTGCGTGATTGCGTGCGTGCGTGCGTGCGTGCGTGAGTGCATGCAGCTTTGGTCGGAAGCATCGTGTTGAGGTCAGTGGGGACTGGGGAGGTTTTGGGGTTGACAGCCTCTCCTGCGCTCCACTGCGTGCTGCGCGGTGCGCGGCGCAGCATGGTGTGGTTTTGCTCAGCTTCGCATGGTGTGGCCTAGTGTGGTGTGGAGTGGTGCAGCGGGTTGTGGCATTGCAGGGTGGGGCAAAGGGACACATTTGATGCATATGTGGAGAAGTCTCTGCAGACAACGGTTCGGTTAGCTGCAGACAACGGTCAGCTGCAGACAACGGTCAGCTGCAGACAACGGTCAGCTGCAGAGGAAAGGGACCTCCTCTCGGTGGTCCCCTTGGCCACACAGCTGTTCCTGTTCACCTGCTGCACTCGTTCCTTCTCCCAATCCCTCATCTTCTTCCCTCGTCCAATCCTCTATTGTCTTCCCTCATCCAATCCTTATCGTCTTTGCTCGTCCAATCCCTCATCGTCTTTGCTTGTCCAATCCTGCGTTGGTTGGTTGTGGAGCGGTCTGGTCTGGTGTGTGCTGCAGGCTGCTGCGGAAGGCCAGCTGTTTGGTCAGGTGGACGCAGACGCGGCGTCGGCAGGCGATGCTGGGCTGGCAAGCTCTGCGCAACAGCAGCAGCAGCAGCAGCAGCAGCAGCAGCAGCAGCAGCAGCAGCAGCAGCAGCAGCAGCAGCCGCTCACCAACGGTTTTGTGGAGAGCGCCAAGAAGGGTGCAGGCGGCGGCGGGAGGGGAGCCGCAGAGAAGGGCAAGGCCAAGCACAAGGAGGATGGGGTGGGTCAGCAGCAGGCGGCGGAGAAAGAGGGGGAGGAGGAGGAGGTGAGGATAGAGTACCGGCGGCAGCAGTTTGTATACGATGAGAGCGAGGGTGCGCTGCGCAAGCTCGCGTTTCCAAGCAAGTGCTCGTTCGCCGCGTATGCTGCGTGCCGCGGCCACGGCACGCAGGCCAAGGTGGACGCCGCACGCGCCAAGTGGGGTGCAAACAAGTGAGTGAGTGAGTGAGTGAGAGAGTAAGTGAGTGAGTGAGTGAGTGAGTGAGTGAGAGAGTAAGTGAGTGAGTGAGTGAGTGAGTGAGTGAGCGAGTAAGTGAGTGAGTGAGTGAGTGAGTGAGTGAGTGAGTGAGTGAGTGAGTGAGTGAGTGAGTGAGTGAGTGAGTGAGTGAGTGAGTGAGTGAGTGAGTGAGTGA
>SZWC01024040.1:0-29391 GCA_023375785.1 Penium margaritaceum
TATACATATACATATACATATACATATACATATACATATACATATGCATATGCATATGCATATTCATATACATATACATATACATATACATATACATATACATATACATATACATATACATATACATGGACATATACATATACATATACCAATACATATACATATACATATACATATACATATACATATACATATACATATACATATACATATACATATACATATACATATACATATACATATACATATACATTTATATTTACATATACATATACATATACATATTCATATACATATACATATACATATTTAAATATACATATACGTATGAATATACATATAAGTTTACATGTACATATAAATACACATATACATATACAGATGCATTTATATATGCATATGTTTGATTTTTTATATATACTGTGATAGAGATACACATCTATGACCATAAATATGAATGAATGCGCATAAAAACACATACATGTACCTATTTACAAGTTTTTTCATTTGCTGCTTTTGTTCTATTTTTCTATTTAACGACGAACGATGGCTTTTGTCTATCATAGGCGGTCATCACGAGTATTATTCATAGTCTAGCTGGCGAGGTTTGACTCTCCCATGAGAGGGAGGGTCGAGCCTTCCGTCTTCGCTGTTTTCTTGACCAGACGCGCGAATACTACAGTTGTGCTGTCGTAGTTGCCATGTCCTGCCGGCCACCGCACTGTTTGGACTTCTCCTCTAGAAGAATCCGATGGGGTCCTTTAAGGGATCGTCGGTACGGCTAAGTCCTAAGTAGCCACATCGATGTTCCGATTATTAAAGGTCCCCGTTGTCTTCTAGTTGCCGTTAGGTAACCCCATGTATGTCTTCGCTGCCATAGATTTCGTCTCAATCAGAATGCCGGTCATGAGTCGTATGCTTACGGTCATGTCCAAAGGTCAACCCAGCTACCGAGGACTGGCATCGAACTTTCAACGATCGGTACTTCACGTTGATTGGTGGAAGGTTGTTCGTTGAAACGATATCGCCCGTCAATTGGTGCGCTGAGTGGGACCCGCTACGTTTGTTGAACACGAGGTGAAGGAACCCCATCCGGACGGATAAACATGGAGGGTCAAGTTGGACTGCCTAGACAACGTTCCAGGTGAAAACCACGTGGACAGCACTTTGCGAGAATGATGGTTGAACTCGTCCAGCCATCGATTCAACCACACAACCAGCCTCACCCATTGTCCATCGACCGCCGTGGCCTGTCGGTTTCCGACAAAGCGGCTGCTCTCGTTGCAGTTGTGATGTTCGACGCCGAACAAGGTTCTGCTCAGACAGTTGGCCAACCATGAGACGTAGGATGCTGACACTAGCAAATAGTATTCCACGATTGGGGGCACGCCCACCTGACTAAAAGCCTGACTTCAACATCGCACGTCCTCCGATCAACACTGGAAGTTCGACAGCAACATCGCCTGAACATGAACGGTCTGTCGATGATGATGTCCATGGAGGGTAGCTGGTCTCGAATGACTGCTCCACACGCACCTTCTTGCCCGCGGGAGTACGGTGGCGTCTCCTCGCTGTTAGTCATAAAGCCGGACAGTGCAATGGTCGCACAACCTACTCATAACCATGGGTAGGTCGGCCACATGGGCACCGAAGGAAAGGACGACTGTTATTGCGTCCTTGTCAGCTGGATTACGATCGACGTCAAACCACCTGTGGAACGTCGAGGGCTTCGTTTTTTTAGGGTCGACATGGCGACCGACGGTAGTGAAGTGAAATCGAACTATCGAAGTCTAAAAGGCTGTCCGCTGTGGTTTCAACTTGACGGCCGAAAGCATCTACGCCACATGTCGCTTCACTATCGACATCACTCAACAATCCACGTCACCCATGCTCAACGATCTTAGATCGACCTGCAAGGCGCACCAATGAATGAACACATGCTGTTCAGGAAAAAACCTATCCACCAATGAACGTGCGTCTTCCATTCATAGAATGTCCACTACAATGCTACACCTTTCCTGACCCGACCTGATGGGCCGGTAAAACGAGTGCGATGAGAGGTCCTTGGACAAAAACCATCGGATGTGTCCACCACGAGTTCAGCAATCGAATTCCACTGTCTCAACGCGCACCCAAGGTCTGGAAGGCGGCAATATGGACGACTAAAGACAACCTGAACGAAGTTTCATTTGTCCTAGCCCTCAAAATTGCTCATCCACATATCCACCAAAATACAGCAGGGAAATCAACCGCGAAGGTGCATCTGCGACGCCGTCGAAGGTCGACGACCACCGTTGACTTCAGAAGGGCCACAGGACAGAGATACGGCGGGAGCTGAACAAGGCATTTTCAGTTTTTCCCCTATTGTTTTTTCCAGTACTGAGGTAAGGGGGCAACAAATAAGCTCAGGGGCAAACTTTTGCCAGGTCATCGCCTGACCAGTCGTCACTACATTAAAAAAAAATGTATGAATTAGGGCATAAATTCCACATACGTGTTATCCTAAGAAATATGTGACTTTTGACGATGAACGGAGGATAAACCCACCATTAGATCATTTCCGCGCCTAACTCTGACCTCGCGTGAACCCTTCATCTCGAACGCTGCCCTAACATCGAGCTCCAGAGAACCCATGTTTTTAAAAAATAACATAAAAATTGGTTAGCACATTTCTTAAGGAGGACAACGAGAGAAAAACAAATGGCATAAAGGGCGCGAATACAACGGTGGCCATTGTTTAGGTCTATAGATCAGCGATTTCCATGGTCGAAACAGAATGACAACGGTGCCCGTGGTCAAAAACGACATGACAGTTATGCCCTCGGTCAGTGTCCATCATGGGCACGGCATACATGTTTTTCCCATTTTCGTCACATTTGAAGTTGATTTTATTACCGAAAATGAGACGATGTACTATCTTACCATCGGCTAACATATGCGTAATATGGAAGGTGAAATACTTGGTTTGAAAGGGTCCGGGCGCCCGTTTCAAGGGGTGTGCTATTTTCTACTGCTCGTCAAAGTGTTATTCGACACGCACTGCACACCATATAACAGATCACGTCAACCGATTGATCGGTATGAAAGTTCCAGGAATTTTATCGACTTGCAACTGTGTTTGGCTGGAAAGTATTCTTGTGTATGTGTCGATTTTGTCATGATCAGACAGCCTGTCCATTGCAAATTGGATTCAAACCCTCCACCCTCAAAACTCCCTTGTAACTTTCTTTGGCATCTACGTTTTGGATCAAACCCTCATTCAGGCATCCAAACCGGATTAAAACCCCCCTCCCGCCCTCCCCCCCATTACATCCGGGGTCAAAGGGCATTGTTTTTCACAAACATCTTCCAAGCCCTATAGTAGCGGAGCCTGGCAGATTCCCTTTTGTCGTAGGGGGATTTGAGACACCTCAGGTCGTTTCTTTTTCTTGCATGTGCGTTTTTCATCAAACCATCCTTCCAACATGCAAACCTGATTCAAACCCTCCCCCGAAATACATCGAGGGTGAATGGTTTAGTTTAGCCCGCGCCAGGCCAGGCCCCGCGGTAGCAGGGCTTGGCAGATTCCCTTTTATAGCAAGGGGGATCTCGGACCCCCCTTGTAACTTTCTTTGCATCTATGATTTGTTGTGATTTGTGACGTTCTTGTCGACAAGTACAGTTTACTATGACCACTCGTGTAGATCCCTGATGTGGACCCTGGTGGTACCGGTGCGACGTCTGGTGGTGGACTATCGTCTTGGAGCTAACTGACGACCGTTCTAAAGCTCCGGACACTGCCCGGGACCTCATGCAGGTTTTTTTGCAGCACGCAGGAGGTTTTCGGTGGACTAGCCATGGGCCCGATTTGCATGTTTTGCATTATGTATCCACCAATTGATGCTGGATGTAGCTTGTGACCAGTCATAGCGTCCGGCTTGTGATCGTGCACGTCTAGGTTCAGACGGCGAAGCGTTCTGACATGTCTGCGCAAAGTTACGACCAAAACAGTGGTTTTGGACCGGTTTTTAAGACAAATCTTGTACTGCCGCGTGCGACACCCGCCGTGCGCCGCGGCACGTACTTATGCCATGGACCTGTCATTTTTCATTTCCCTCCGTAAATGCTATTGAAGCATTCTAACACTTTGCGTTGTGTCTCCTGGCCATACCCTCGTCGTTGTGTGCACGACCTCTGTCTGTAGTCACCGTCTGACCAGGCAGTGACGCCTGGTCGGCGGTTGTGTCGGTAGGAAGCTTCCATGCATGTTCTCATGGTATCAGAGCGATGAGACACTTCTCGTCGAGCTGCGCAGCAGAGATTCAGCAGAGCAGCAGCAGTGAGCGTCACGGCTATTACCGATCCACAGGGACCTGCCGACGACACCCGACTGCCAGAGATGTCCCCCACGTGAGAGCGCATCAGCAACAGCTCCCGACCAGTAGCTGGTGACATCCGCATTAGCCGGCAGCCACCAGCAGCTATTGGCATTGGCATCAACAGCAGCGGCAGCAGGCCATAGTCGCAGTGGGCGGTGGCTGGCGGCAGCACCCATAGCCCGCGGTAGCAGTAATGCGCAGCAGCGGCAGCACGTAGCAAAAGCGGCATACAGCAACGTTGCGCAGCGGCGGCGGCGACAGCGGGCAGCAGCAGCGTGCAGTAGCAGTAGCATTGAGCAGCAGCAGCAGTAACAGCAGCAGCACACAACAGCAGCAGCAGCAGTAGCGCAACAGAGCAGTAGCGCACGGCGGCAGCAGCACGCAACAGCAGCTACACGCAACAGTTGCAACAGCAACGTGTAGCTGCACTGTAGCATAGCAGCTGTGCGCAGCTATTGCCACAGCTGCGCAAGCAGCAGCAGTAGCAGCAGCCGCGCGGCTGCTGCTGAAGGTGCCGGTGCCGCAGCAACAACAGTAGAGCGGAAATTGCTGCGGAGCTTCCGCGTAGCTTTTGTGCGGCTCGCGCGGAGCAGCTGTCCCCTGTGCAATGGAGGAACAACCTCGAGGATTGTCAAAACAAAAAGAAAAAAGGAGGGGGGAGCTGACGTCATCGTTTTTCCTTACCGACGTCATCAGTTCATGCTGACGTCAGTAACCACCTACTCACGTCTGCACTTTACTTAGTCAAATGTTTGGTTGGAGAGTCAAAATTGCCAGCATTTCAACTCCTCGAGAAACGCTAACATTTTTGCAATCTGACCAAGTTGACATCCCGGCAAACAATGAGTGGTGACATGGCTCCATCTGGTGATAAGAAAAAGAGGATACTCGATCCCTCTTCTTCCTCCTCTGGAGTCATGAGCCCACGCTCATAGACCATTGAGGACCTTCGGAGCCAGCAGGACGAGATTCTTCACCTACAACGGGAGCAGATTGACGCCATCCGTACACTCACTGAGCTTCTTCGTGCCCAGTCCAAGATTCCACGACAAATCTCTGAGGGAGCTGTCGAAGTCGCACCCTCTACGCAGGAGTCAGCCCCAGAACCAGAGAAAGGAGCTGGGTCTGACCCACCACCTCTTGATCCTTGGGATGAGGATCCAGATATGCCAGGCATGGATGGCGACTCCCCCGATCGTGAGATTCGTGTGCTTCAGCAACGTCTCCACCAACTGCAGACGAGCTCTCCACCCCGACACACATCTCGGTTTCCCGAGATTCGATCGTCGCCTGACCTCCACCCCAGTGACTTCCCTCTTCCAGGTGTCTTCCCCATTCCTCTTCCTCCTCAACCTGTGGTTGCTCTCCCTACGGAGCGGCAACCCAAGGACTTCGAGACACCACCCCCATAGTATGCCTGCGAGGACGGCTTCGACTGCTAGGAGATCCTTTTCCAGGTTTGGGCCACTTCAGAGGGAGTGTGGCCCTACTACCACAGTGCATATCAGACTACGGAACGAGCATAGGTGTTGACAATAGCTAGGACAATGTGCGAACGCCTTTACGCCATGCCGCGCGAGACCGTCGTCGACTTCCCCTCATTCCTTGGCAAGGCCGGCACAGGCACCGGCGCCGATCCATGCGGGGGCTTGGACTTGGGATTATCCCTGTTGGCTGTAGAGACGCACGCCACCCGCGCCACGCACATTCGTGCCTTTCACTCCCTTTGTCCGGGGCCTGCTGAGCCTGCAACTGACTCCTAGCGACACGCCATGTGCATCTACACGCGCCTTGGGACCTCTTGTAGTCCCCTTCTCCATCTTCCGTCACGTCCTCATCTTCCTCTTCCTCTTCCACCCCACTTATACCGACTCAGACATAGGGTGTCGCGGCAGCAGTACACGGGAAGAAGAAAGGGAAGCGCGGCTCGGGTCAGCAAGAGTCACAACAACAGCGGTCATCAGGTAGTCGCAGTGGACGCTCTGTTCACTGCTACAACTATGGAGGTGCCCATCACTGCACCGAGTGCAAGCAGCCGCTCGACTGGTTGCAGAGTACTCGCCGGCTTCATGCTGCACACGCACTCTGTTCTACGTCCAGCAATACATCCTCCGAGCACGCAGTGACCACGATGTCAGCGGTTCCCGCTTCACCACCGGCAAGCAGCGGGGACCTGGACCCACGCGATCACATCATCGCCGAGCTCCGACACATTCTGGCGCTTCGCTTTATGGGAGGTGCGAGTGTGTTATCACAGCTCGGTGGTCCACAGACTGTCTGTCCGTCTGTTCTTGTTGCTCGAGATGACTCTTGTGGGAGGGCACAGTAGGCATGTGATGACGATGGGCCTGACTGTAGCGATTGGATTCATGAGTCTCACCTTTGTTCCCTTCGTCGTTCCTCCCCACCGACTGCCCAACGTCCTTCTAATGCCAAGTGTTCCATTGCCCGATGTACAGTGACGTCCTCCACTCGTGATTCCGGTGGGACTTGGATCATCGATTCCGATGCCACTTATCACATGACCTGTCGTCGTAGCGACTTTGTTGTTCTCGGTCCTGTCGCATCTGTTTGTTCTGTTCACACAGGCTGTGGTCAGTCCTTGCCAGTCAAGGGTGTTGGGGTCGTGTGTTTTGACGGTCCGTCTGGATCCCAGTATCTTTTCGAGGTGCTGTTTGTGCCTGACCTTGAGCTCAGTTTGCTTTCTGTACGTGCTTGCGCACTGATGGGACTCTCTGTGGAGCACACTACAGACTCCACGATTGTGACTATTACTGACACTTGTAACGTCATCCTTCGTGCCTCTGTTGTGGATGACTTGTATCGCGTCTCTCGGACTTCTCCTCCCTGCTCTCCTTCCCCTTCAGTTCGTGTTTTTGTCACTGGTGTTTTGTCTCCTGAGCACCAGCAATTGCTTCATTGTCGTTTGTGTCATGTAGGCGCTGACACTGTGTCAAAGCTCAATTGGACACAGCCCACCCTCGGTCTTGACGCGACTTCTTTCGAGAAGCCGTCCAAGGCCGACTATCTCTTCTGCGCTTAGGATAAGATGAATCGTTGTACCTACCCTGAATCTCGTTCTCGCGCACTTCGCCCTCTTGAGTTAGTCCATTCTGACCTTCTCTTTGTCCTCTTCTCGTCGAGTCTCTGTCCGATCGGGGCCGATACGTCCTGACCCTCACTGATGACTTCACTTGGATGTGACGGGTCTATAGTCTGCGCTAGAAGAGTGACGTCGCTCTCGCGGTTCGCCTCTTGCTAGTGATGGCTGAGCGTCACTCCCGTCACACGCTGCATACCTTTCGCTCGGATCGCGACGGTGAGTTTCTTGGCAAGATGGACGGCTTCTTTGTTGAGCACGGGATCTTTCACCAGGTCTCCACTCCTGCTACCCCTCAGCAAAACGATGTTTTCCAGCATTGGAACCGCACCATGGATGATGCGGTATGTGCTATGCGGTCTGAGTGTGATCTTCTAGAGTCCTTCGCTTTTGAGGGATTCGACTACTTGACTTGGAATCGCCTCTTGCACGGTCCTCTTCCGGACCATGTCACACCGTATGAGCTCTGGTTTGGCCACCGTGCTGACCTTCGCCTCGCTTGAGACTGGGGATCCTTGGCTTCCATGTGGTACACCGAGGACCAGCAGGGGTCTAAGGTCTCACCGCTGGATCGCTTGTGTGCCTTCGTAGATATCTCCCCACGGTCAAGGGCCTAGCGTTTCTGGGACCCCACTTGTATTCACATCGTTGAGTCATGCGACGCGCTCTTCTTTGAGTCCCTCACCTACCGTGACCTGACCTCAATCACGTCACTATCTGCCACGCATGTTCCTATATGTGAGGGTTCTCGACGGATGGGGGAATCTACGTCTGTGAGCACCCCTCGCCAGGCTGATGTGTCCATTTGAGCCCCCTTCACTTCTCGGTCTCCGGCTCTTAATGACCTAGCGATCATCGCCGTCGGTCCAAAGACCTCACCCGCAGAGCCAGCTTCTACCCATTCACCTTCGCACCTCATAGGTACCCATGATCCTGTACCCGTGCCCACTCTTACGATCGTACCTATGTCCGCTGGCACTCCTGCCTCTGTGCGTGGTTCAGCCTCACCTGCTCCTGGAATCACACTTAGTCATGTGTCTCCCACAAACACATCTCCTCGCACGGCATCACCAGCTACCTTGCCTCGGCCTTCACCAGTTGTGGTTGTGCCTGTCCCTAAGCCTGAGGTGCGCCCCTCGAGTCCAGGTTACTCACGTGAGCCTGGTGGTCGTCTTCGACCATTGGACTCCGGAGCTCAGCGAGTACCAGGTCCCGCACCCAGGCGCTCCACTCGTAGCATCACGAGTGGTGATCCCAACACAAAGGCCCTAGGCCTGAGAGTCTGCACTAAGCACACATAGGTACATCAAGCGTGCCCTGTAGGGCACAATTTCGTCACTCGCGTGTTTCATATCGCTTGTAATGCAGCAGCTAATCTTGTCATCGTCAAACCTAGCACTGAGGCGTGTGCTCTTGCCACGCAGAGCTCTCCCTATATGGCGCCTGACCCGCGCACACTGAGGGAAGCTCTCTCATCACTGGATGTTGTCGCTTGGTGTGCTGCCTATGAGGATGAGCTTCGCACCATCCGAGAGCACAAAGTCTATGAGCTAGTCGACCTTCCACCTGGAAGGAAGGCTATATAGGTCAAGTGGGTCTTTCAAAAGGAAGTGAAGCCGGATGGCTCACTGGAACGCCACAAGGCCCGCTTGGTCGTCAAGGGGTACTCTCAGATTGAGGGTATCGATTACACTGACACCTTTGCCCCTGTCAGCCGCATGACCTCAGCTCGAGCTCTGTTCGGTGTATTGGCTTAGCACGAATGAAAACCACACCAGATGGATGTGAACAATGTGTTCCTCCATGACTCTCTGGATGAGGAGATTTACGTGGCTCAACCACCTGGCTTTGAGGATGGTGATAGGGTCTGACACTTGCGTAAGTCCTTGTACGGCCTCAAGCAGTTTTCATGGTGTTGGAACTGGGAGATCACTGGCACTCTGACTCGTGTGGGATATGTACAGAGTAAGGCAAATCCCTCTCTCTTCATCCGACGAACACCTGAGCGGTTCACCGCCATCTTGGTCTATGTCAATGACCTTCTGATCGCGTCTCCTTCACTGGAGGGCGTGAAGGAGGCCAAGGCTGTCCTCCAGACTGCCTACAAAAGGAAGGACATTGGTCCTGCAA
Source organism: Penium margaritaceum (assembly GCA_023375785.1). NCBI lineage: Eukaryota > Viridiplantae > Streptophyta > Zygnematophyceae > Desmidiales > Peniaceae > Penium > Penium margaritaceum. Next base: position 9,589 of record SZWC01024040.1, read on the forward strand.
CAATGTTTCTTGGCACGGAGATCGTGTGAGACCGTAGACATCGGACGCTACTACTGCATCAGGCTCGATAGACACGAGTTGTGGGGGAGCACTTCAGCGACCTCCTTGGCGCAGTGCCCAGCACTTCCACACCTCTCACGCCCGATGGACAGGATGCCCTAAAGGTGCACGATTCCACACAGTTGGGGGAGACAGTGGACGTGACCTTGTACCTCTGTCTCATTGGATCTCTGATGTACTTGGCCACTACCATACGTCGTTACATCACTTTTGCCGTTAACATACTCGCTCAGTTTTTGCAGGCTCCATGTGTCAGAGCCCTTCATGTGGCTGTGCAAGTGGTGCGGTATGTGGTCTCCACACCATACCTCGGACTCTCCTTTCGCCGGCACTGTTCGGTGGTCCTTGACGGCTACACTGACAGCGACTTGGCCTTGAGCCCAGATGGACGCTGTCACACCGGCTACGTGTTCTTGCTCGATGGTACCGCTCTGTCCTGGCGCAGCGAGAAGCAGGGCTGCATCGTACATAGGTCATTGGAGGTAGAGTACATTGCTCTGGGTGCAGGGGCTGTTGAGGCGGTATGGCTGCAGCGCCTATTCCTTGAGCTCGGTCAGTGACTACCCGCCATTGTGCTTCGTTGCGACAACCAGAGTGCTCTCGCCATTGCGGAGAACTTTGGTGTCTTTCATGCTCACACAAAGCACATTGCGGTTGAGCATCACTTTGTACATGATCTGGAGGAGCGACACGTGATCTACGTCATATGGGTTGGTACTGACATGCAGCGTACTGATTTCTTGATGAAGGCACTAGCCATCGGAAAGTTCCAAGTGGTCATTTGTTTTGCTAGGCTTCACCCCTTGTCTGAGAGTGGTTGAGTGTGGGGTGTGTCCGTGTCACATCTGTTTTGCACTCGTTGTTGTACTCATCTCAGTGCTGCACGTGTATGGACATGCGTACCATTGGGTCATGGTGGAGTGTTGTGATTTGTGACGTTCCTGTCGACCTGTACCGTTTACTGGTACCACTCGGCCGTGTCCATACTCGTGCAGATCCTTGATGCGGACCCTGGTGGTACCGGTGCGGCATCTGGTGGTGGACTACCAGCTTGGAGCTGACCGACGATCGTTCCAAAGCTCCGGACACTGCCCAGGACCTCCTGCAGGTTTTTCTGCAACACGTAGGAGTTTTTCGGTGGACTAGCCATGGGCCCGATTTGCATGTTTTGCATTGTGCGTCCATCGTTTGATGCTGGATGTATGCATGTGACCAGACGTAGCGTCTGTCTTGTGATCCTACACGTCTAGGTTCAGATGGCGTAGTGTTCTGACATGTCTGCCTAGAGTTACGGCCAAAACAGTGGTTTTGGGCCGGTTGTAGGACAGATCTTGCACTGCCGCGTGTGACACCCGCCGTGCGCCACGGCAGGTACTTATTCCATGGACCTGTCATTTTTCATTTCTCTCTGCAAATGCTATTGAAGCATTCTGACACTTTGCCTTGTGTCTCCTAGCTAGACCCTTGCCGTTGTGTACACGACCTGTGTGTGTCGTCACCGTCTGACTAGGCACTGACGTCTGGTTGGCGGCCGTGTTGCTAGGAAGCTTCCACGCATCTTCTCACATTTTCCATCAAACCCTTGTTCAGGCATCCAAAACCTGGTTCTAACCCTCCCCCGATTTACATCCAGAGTTGAAGGGTTTAGCTTAGCCCGGGCACGCCCCACATTATGGTGCACATGGTGTTGGTAATTTCCTACGTGAGATACATGGCTCTAGCTTCAACTAAACCCACACCGCAGGATGGTAATCGACGACTTGAACCACTTGCAGGTAAGACAGCCTGCCAACATGCGTTGTTTCTTTCGGACATGGAGGTCGTTCACGACTAAATACATCAAATGAATTGTGGATGGACGGATTAGTAATATACCTATCGTTTCGCCAGATAAAGCAACGCTTTCCATAGTCAAAAACAGAAAGACGACGGTGTCCAAAGTCAAAAACGAGAAGTGAGCAGTATCCATAGTCGAGAAAGAAATAACAACGGTGTCCATGTTTTTCATTGAGCGGGCGCAAACGGGCACGGCTGACATATATTTCGCATATTTAACAGATTTGACATGCATTTTGACTTCAAGGGCGAAGTCAAACTTCGCCAGTCATCGCGAGCTCGCAGGAGGGGTTTCATGGCAAAACCTCCTTGCGAGCTCACAATGACCCTGCCAAACCCCTCATTATAACTAGGAGCTTTGTCAAGGGTTTGGGGGGGTTTGCAGGATACGGCACACGCTATGATAGAAGGGAGGGCATCTGTCAGGCCCCGCTACCGCGGGGCCCGGCAAGTGTCCGAGCGAGATAAAAATAAACCCAACCCCCCAGTGTAACTTGGGGGTTTGTATGATATTGGAGGGGGTTTGCTACATGCAGTGCATGCTGTGATAGAAGAAAGGGGACCTGCCGGGCCATGCTACCGTGGGGCCCGGCAGGTACCCGTGCAAGTAAAAAAAAAAACCCAAACCCCCACTGTAACTAGGGGGTTTGTATGATATTGGGGAGGGTACGAGATGCAGCGCACGTGTCATAGAAGAAAGGGGACATGCCGGGCCCCGCTACCACGGGGCCCGGCAGGTACACAAGCAAGTAAAAAAATTAAACCCAAACCCCCTGGTTGAACTAGGGGGTTTGTCGGATATTGGGAGGGGTTTGCGACATGCGGTGCACGCTGTGATAATTGAAAGAGGATCTACCGGGCCCTTCTACCATGGGGCACGGCAGGTACCCGGGCAAGTACAAAAATATAACACTGTCCCCCGGTTCAAGTAGGGGGTTTGTAGGATATTGGGGGGGGGGGTAGCGAGATGCGACGCACCCTGTCGCGAGTTTTGGAGTTTGCACTTGCGACCTCCAAAACTCGCGACAGGGTGACTTCAGACATTGGTGATGCCAGTGTCAGCGTTGTCCATTTTTCCCTCAAAGTGGGCGAAGTCAGACTTCGAGGGCGTGGGTACAGTTATCCTTTTTCCGTTTTTTCTCGCACACCGAAAATATGGGCACCGCTGTCATGTCGTTTTTGACTGTGGACACCGTCATCTTTCTGTTTTTTACTCTGGACACCGCCGTCAGTTCGTTTTCGACCATGGACACCACGGTTATAACGACCAAAATGATGGACACCGGAGTATTTGTGCCTGTACTAGATACAGTTGACATATTATCCCAATCTCTTAGGGCCAATTTCTCGCCCAGGAATCAGATAGGCTCAAACGCGGGTAGCCTTCGATGACCTATGATCTCTCATAAGGGCTGCAAGGAAAACAATATTATCTGACCAATTTATCCAAAAACCAGCCCCAAGTGTTTTTAGGTTGTGGTGGACAAGGGTGAACCGGTGATTGATTCCAAAATGGTGAAAAGAAAGGTTACAATATCAGGACGATCATCCTTTGAATCCTCAGCTTATTCCGAATAAGCTCCTAAATGAAGAAAGTGCACAACCTTTGCAAACGAATATTTCATATTAAAAGGAGGTGTGGTTTATGCATTCCCTCTACTAGCGATGATTTGTGAAATTGGTTGATATAAGCCGTGTGTTGGAGTCTATTTTATGTGCGTCATCTGTTGTGATTTCAGTCTTGGTGACCTCTGGACTTCACCCCATTCACATGTACGCGAGCTACAATGGTCGACAGCTACTTTGATGGTCTCAGCTTCATCTTTCACATCCGGATGTGCACACAAGAAATTTCTTGGTGGCCAATCTCTGAGGGCCAATTTCTCAGCAACGTCTCTTCAGTTCATTGTCAGCTTAGTTCCAGGGCGAATGGCGGTACTACCGGTACCATGGTATACCGCATTTTTGTATCGTACTATTACAATATCACGGTACGGTATTGTTTTAGCCAGCACCATTATGATATTGTTACTAACCTAGCAAGGTAACCCTTTATCGTGTCACGGTACTATACTGTGGTAGGTTACTGCGGTAGAGATGATGTCAATAGTTCGATGTCAAACATGTCACGCTAATGCTGTAGGGAAAACTTGAATGGACAGGACATATACACACACACACATACACACACACACACACACACACACACACACAAAAGTGAAAATGACAATGACGAATGTCGGTTGATGAGGGAAACACACAAGGTTGCATATCATTGCCCCCTATAACGAGGTCATCCATGAATTTTCGAATCAGTGGTAGTGTTGTTTTTGTCATAGATATAGAGTTCTGGCTAACATTCGACATTGTATCCACTTCTCAATTTTCCAAAAACGCATTAGTTCTCTCGTGGATCAAAGTTTTGTATTTCAGAAACCAAAACTGAGAAGAATATTTGTCTCAATTTAACATTTACAGAATTATCTACGTGAAATAAAAAGTTGTCCATGCTCGCTTGCTATGGCTCATTCAAACGCGATGTATGCCAAATTTGTAGGTATTTGGTTTTAGTTGTTTCAAAGTCGATCAACACGAGACCATCAATGATTGGATCAACAAGTTACAAAGTTATCCGGTGCGAGAGTCGGAAGCTGTCGAGACCAAAATTGAAAGTTTGAGGTTGGATTTCGTCATTCAACTGATCGTTGCCCATCCCTAGCACGATGTGAAGAGATGTTGCCCCTCCCTTTTGTGCCTTGAAAGGCCACTATCTCCATTTATTGGTACCCAAGTTGCAATAGAAATTATTAAAAAATTTATCACAAATCTCTCATGTTAGGAGGTAGTTCACCACTTTGGTGAGACTACATTTTTTATACATGTCTACAATTTCCTTTCCACTTCATCTATCCTCGGTATGTTTGTTTTGCTGAGTCAACATTAAACTTATGATAATCCTACAAGGGTAATGCTTGCATCATGCATGTGCAATCAAGCACTGCGATACACTTATTGTTGTGAATTGCATTTTGTGCATTAATGGTGTACCGTGGTATAGTGTAAGTACCGCTGTAATCTATCAATACCAGTCCTTCTGTGGGAGCATTACTTGCATCGGTACTAACCTCCCAAAAGAACTAGGATACCGAGGTACTCAATACCGCGTTACACTAGTACTGCGGTATTGAGTACCGAGGTACCCAAATACCGCGGTATTGTAGCCCGAATTTGTTATGTATAGCTTGTTTTCCTGCTTCTGCTGCTTCTTTAGGTTTCTGATTTGGCCAACCCAATGACCAGCAATGTTGCCGAGATCTGTCCAGTCGCTGTTAGGTAGCTGATGGATAACTTCTTGGACTTTTCCCACAGGCCAGCTATTGCGTAGTTTACATGTACGCTAGCCTCACCAAGGGTGGAGGGGATAACCCTTTCTCTTGGCCTCTATTCAAACTATCTCTTACGGTTTCAAGTATTTATCTAACACTCTCCATCTCTTCAAGCACCGTCTTTCACATTGTGCTCTATGCAACATAGCCTCTCACATTGATCGTTGCTAAGGAGGTCTCTTCATTCCCTCATCGTCCTTGTTTTCGTGTACAACTTACTATGACCACTCAGTCGTGTCCATGCTTTTGTAGATTCTTCATACGGACCCATTTTGCACCGGAGCACTGAAGAGTGGTAGCTCCACCCACCCGTAACTACCAGACAGTTGCCACGGCGTCCCAAGTGCTTGCTAGGGTGCTCTACAGTCAATCTGTAGTCACTATAGTTTTCTTCGGTTACGCCCAAAATAGTGGTTTTGGGCCGGTTTTAGGACAAACTGACACAAGTCGCGTATGTCACCCGCTGAGCGCGTGGCAGGTATTTATGTTGTGGACTTTTCATGGTCACTTCTCTCTACATTACTAAGCTATTGGAGCTTGTGAGAATTTACGCATCTCCCTAGCCTAAATCTTGCTGTTTCTTGCACATGCTTACTTTCATGTGCGCCTGCTGACTAGACTGTCACCACATCAACAGCAGCAAGGTTAGGAATCTTCCTAGCAGTTTCTTGTGATATCAGGGAGGCAAGGCATCCCTTGCTCAGCGACACAATAGAGACTCGATGGTGGTAGCAGCACTGAGAGTCACAGCTAAAGCCACGACCCAAGCCTTGGTGACCCATCGGAGTAAATTGCAATAGCGGATCCTTGCAATCGCATGACCACGCCACTACCACGGGACAGCCAAGGGTTGCCCAACCATCTCCATTAGTAGTTGGGGCACATGATGTTGAGAAGGGGTCCGTGACGGTTTCCGGAAGCTTCACTCAGGTCGCACCTACCATCCTCCCTCTCGAATGTGAGAGAGCACAACTATCCCATATGACAATTGTTTTTGGCGTTCAAGGGATCGTTAGAAAGATCTTGCAAAAAATTATCCATTGCATGAAATCCCGTCTGGTAGGCTTCCTTAAACGAAACATCTCTCTTAGCTTTAGATTTTTTCCGGATTTTGGTCTGAAAAGAAAACGGTGACGCTTTCAAAAATTTCCAAGGTTGTTTTGCACATATCCATGGCCATTGCATTCAGCATCCTCTGGCACATAGTGGCTTCAACTTTTTCTTCACTTGGGCAACCTTCATGCCGACGTCATCATTGCAGGTGATCAATACCGACACATCCATATTTTTAATGAAACATCAATTATTGCCAGCGTTCTATATCCTGAAGAAACGCCAACAGTCCTTGATTCCGACATCTTTGACGTTTGGACCCATACTGAGGAGCATCGATGCTGCCGGCCTTGAGTCCACGGTTGCAGTCACTCGTGATCGACGATCTTCGTCAGACGAAAGATGAGATGCGCCGCAAGAAGTAGCGTCAGACTGACGTGCTACACAATATCGAGGAGTTATGAAGCGCTCATTTATGGACCTCACAGTGGACACCAGGACCTACTGGAGCTGCACCATTTGTTCAATAATCTACACCCTATAAAACACCGCGGCCTCAGAACCCCTCATTACCGGTTGACACTTGGGATAAGAAGAAGATGGAAGTTGACACACGTGAGGACGAGATTTACGTCCTTGACGAGCGCATTCATGAGCTGCACGTGGGCTTTGAGCCTTTCACCTTGCCACCTTCTTACCGTCACTACCAGTCACGGTGCCCAACAACACTCATCTTTGGTCACATTTCTCTTACTAGTGGTCTTCTTGTGTCTAGTCCACTATCTCCCGAGCCTGAGGTCGCCCTCCCTCCAGAGCGGTGACCGAAGGACATTGAGACACATCCACCTCGCTACAATAGCGATGGGGGCTTTCATTGCTGGAAGATCCAATTTCAGGTTTATGCCAACTCTGAGAGTATGCCCTACTACCACAGCTAGTGCCAAACTCATAACCCTCACCACGGTCAGACAGCAGTGAGAGTGATGCGCGGTCTCCTATACGCCATGCCGCGCGAGACTGTGTTCGACCTGCGCCCCTTTGAGGATGAGGCCGGGACCAGGTGTGGAACAGACCCATGCGAGGGTTAGGAGCCGGCCCATCCACTACTCGTTGCCAAGATCCATGCTACAAGGGCGGTTGGATTGCGTGGGTCCCACTCCCTCTGCCAGGCTCCTACGGAGTTTGCAGTAAACTATTAGAGATGCTCCATGCGCCTTTCCATGTGTCTTTGGAATGGCAGTAGGACGCAACTGTGGGCATTCGACACAATCATGATGGGAATGTACTCTGACCACGTGGAGCTCTTTACAAGCTTCAACCGTGTGGCCCTCTCAGAGTCATTACAGTTGCCTCCTTGGGCTCATCGCTACTTTTTCAAGGGGAAATCGACTCACGAGGTTGATATTGTCTATCATCAAAGTGCACTCATTGCAGCAATGATTGCAATCCCTCTTTTGTATCTGTCCCAGTTTATCAGTCCCACCTCCACTGCTTCCTCCTCCTCCTCTACTTTGACTCAGGGAGTTACAGCAACCACACAGGGATAGAAGGGGAAAAAGAGATGTGGGGAAGGGAAGGGATAGCAACAACAGCAATATCATGCTATGGGTAGTGGTAGTGGACATTCTATCCAGTGCCACAACTGTGGAGACGCTCAAAACTACACAAAGTGTAAGTTGCTCCTTGATTGGTCTCGGATAATGCGCAACCTCTAGGCAGCGCATGTAGAATGGATGTCCTCCTCTGACACAGATAATTCATGCCGGGCCCACGACTCTAGTGGATGCAAAAAATTCACCACACAGCAGGGTTATATGGACCCTTGGGATAGCACGGTCGTGAAGCTTTGTCAGCTGATGGCGCTTTGTACTCTGGGAGGTACGAGTGTGTTCTCACAGCCGAGTGGTTCCTCCACAAATTTTCCTACTATTTCTGTTGCCCGTGATGGTAGTTGTGGGGGAGCTCAATCGGATCATGATGAGGATAGACCTGATAGTACCAATTGTCTTTGACGAGTTTCAAGTCTGTGTTGTCCGTCCTTGTTTTATGTCCTCTTCTTCACGTTTAGCAGTGGCAGAGTATTTTGTGGCATGTTGTTTAGTGTTTGAGGACTGGCCATGAGCTGAGTGGCACTTGGATCATTGACTCTTGTGCCATCCATCATATGACTTGTCACAGTAGTGAATATTTTATGCTGAGTCGTGTTGCAACCTTTTAGTCTGTTCGCATAGAGTCTGGTCAGTCGTTCCATGTGCAGGGAGTTGGGGTTGTACGGTTTCATGGTCCGCATGGCCCCTTGTACATTTCCAATGTGCTATTCATGCGTGCTCTAGAGCTCAACCTGCTCTCTGATCATGCTTGTACCAGGATGGGTCTCTCTGTTGAGCACTTTGCTGACTCTACCACTGTGAGAAATCTTGTTTCTCATGTTGTTCTTTGTGTCTTAGTTGTCAATGACCTGTATAGTGTGTCTTGTTCCACTTCCTCTTCCTCTCCTGTGATATTGTTTGGTCGACCTGTTGGTGGTGCTAGAATTTTATAAAGAAGCACCGTGATTCTTGAAGTCTCCTGACTTCTCGACGGAGGTTCTCTAATGAGCCACTCATGCTGCAGCCTCGTACACACCACTAGACTCGACATCGATGATCCGACTTATGCCTCATTCTCCTTCTCGGCATTGTACATATTAGCTCGACACAGTCAACACTTGTCATTGAATTACACTTACTATAATATTGATTAACAATTATCCATTTGTCCCAAACACCCAAATCATCTTTTGTCCCACACCTCATCCTTGTGAACTACCTACATTCCGCTCTGCGTAACACTTGGTGTCAGAGTGCAGTGGCACTGGATGGGCAACCAATGCATTAACTACCTGACAACAACCTTGCACGAGTCCTCAGCGCATCTCTACCATTGAGAGGATCAAAAACTTCACAATAACAATGGTGAATGAAGCAAAATCAACCAGAGACGATCAGCAATCCTTGGCGAGTACTCCGACGATGGCGGATCAGCAGCACACAAAGAACGATGCTCTCTAGGTAAACCAGGGGGTAGTGATAAATTTTGCAGCAAAGGGTGTAACAGTGATGAACTCGACGGCTTGTCTGGCGATGGACCCCTCGGGCTAGGGAAACCCGTCGCCTCCACCGCAGCCCGTTGAGATGACATTTGGCACGATTGGAGGCACCGGCGGACAAGTGCGGATCAATGAAGACTGGGACTAGTAATTGTCGAGACTCAAGAGCCTCAACATCCATCTACTACAATAGCTCAACACGGCGATGGAGGAACTTCGATATTCTCGTGCACACGAAGTAGTGCTCACTGAGAGAAATTTGTAACTCTTGAGTGAATCCCAGATTTGACCAGCACTTCTCGAGCCGTTTGATCTTACAAACTTCAAGGGACATACGGTCAGGATGTGGCTGACGAATTTGGAGGTGCAATTCACTGCTGCTGGGGTCAACAACGAGAAGAAGAGAATTGACCTTGCGGCATCCCTTTTGTGTGACATGGCTTTGAGTTGGTGGTCTGATGTAAAGGCCATCAAACGGTTGCCAAAAACTAGGGAAGCTAGATCCACGACTCATGCGACCACTCTCACATCATTGACCGCAGGCGAACTAGCTCTTGAGCAGATAAATCTCGTGTGGCACGACTCCCTCATGCCACCAAAAACATTGAGAGACTTTGCGCACGCTTCAATCGCTCACTTGGGAAAGCTAAATGAGAAGTCTGACATATGGTACAGACTCCAACATATGGTTAGCAGTCATGCGTGGAAGAGTACACATGGTATTTTTGTGAAATCATTATCGACAGTGACCTCATCTAGACGAACTGTATTTCTACTAAAACAACAGCCTCAAAGGATACATTCAGCGAGAAATCATACATTTTGGCATCCAAGACGATCTTCTGCGAATAATTGCAACAGCCGACTACATTGATTGCACCAACTACAACGCTCGGATGCAAGAATCCATCGGCAGGCGACCCCAAGGCCTCAATCCTTATTGTGGCAAAGGGAATTTGCAGTTAGCAGAAACCTTGTCTCCAATGGAAATTGACTTCGTTGACCACCGCAATTAGCGGCTCTATTGGACTTGCGGAAAGCCGGTGAATATATCGCACGACTGCCAAAAGCGACAACAACAAGCCAAAAAGGGGTACAAGTTACAGAAAAAGAGCAAGTAGTGGGGAAACGTCAAAGGGCAGGAGTAAACGACAAATCTCATATCCAGTTGAAAAAATCTGCACCGATCGAACGTCCATTTGAACACCTCACTTTGCCGCGGATGCGGGTTCATCATATTGCAAAGATCGACAAGGGGTACGAGGTTGACCAATCGGTGATACTGCTACGAGTGGAACCGAGGGATTGGAAAATAAACAGAATGCTACTGACACTACTGGATGGGGGAGCTTCTCATAGTTTAGTAAGCAATGACATGGTTTGGAAGCTAGATTTGCCGAATGAACTGGGAGTGTTTGAAGGAAAACCATTGAAGGACGACTGCAAATCTGTCAAATTTGCCAACAACTCCGACCACAAATTGGTGATCTCCACGATGTATCGGTCTAGAGGACTATTCTAATAAGTGACCAAAAAATCATCTTAGGCAATATTTCATATATCGGCACAATCCAAAGGTTGATTAGGGTAGTGGAGCAGTATACGTCAACATTAATGGTAGAAGGTAACACATGCCTCTGGTCGAGCGACCCATGACAGAGCGGCAATAGTGGGAAGCAGCATAGGAGGAAGCAATAGAGGAAGTTGTGGCAACCAAAAATCGCCAACAGATATCTTTGGACGTGGCTAAGCGGTACCTGAACCGCGGAGTCCAAGCATGGGTAGTCCATGCAGAAGCAAGGGAGATTGAGGAAATCGTAGTAACCAAGGCAACATCAGTGGCCTCAACACCTGAAAATTTTTCACTCGTACCGAAGGAGTTTGAAGAGCTCATCAAGGAATTCAAAGGGGCTTTCCTGTCGAACTACCCGGAGAGTTACTACCGCAATGCAACATCGACCATCAGATAGACGTGAAGTGGGGCAGCAGACCAACAGTAAAAGGGACCTATCAAATGAACGATCTTGAGCTAACCGGACTCAAAGAGCAGCTGAACGAGATGATCGGTCAGGGGTTCATCAGACCATCCACGTCACTGTATGTAGCACCAATATTTTTTGTGAGAAAGAAAACCTAAGAGATGCGGATGTGCGTGGACTACTGACCGTTGAACGACATTACCATCAAGAACCACTACCCCTTCCAATGAGCACATGAACATTTTGATCAATTCCGTGGAGCCTGATTTGTTTTAGCAAAATCGACCCAAACAAAGGCTATCATTAGATATGAGTATCTTATAAGGAAGTCAAGAAGACAAAATTCCATACTAAATATGGGCACTTTGAGTTGGACTCACGAGAGCCCCTGAAACATTTATGGCAGCGACGAACATTAAATTTTGCCCGTACCTTCACGACTTTGTCGTCATGTATCTTGATGACATCCTCGCATACAACTGCACCCCAGAGGAGCACAATGGACACCTCCAAAACGTTTGCAAGATTTTACAAAGAGCAAAGGTTTGGTTCGACGATCCTAACTAGCAACGACGATTCACTTGCCAGGTCATCATTCCTTAAACGAAGAATTTGGACGGATGCTATTGGAGGAATGTCACGACACAGTTCCAGATGGACACTATGGAGAGGGGAAGAATGTTGAAGTTCATTGGCCACTCTCAACTCTATGACCTCTTGTCTCCCACATTCTGCACACACATGTACAGATTAAATGACAATGGCCTCACCTGGGGAAGCGTCAGACATACCCGCATTGAGTGGAGCCTCTCACGTCATCAAGCTGCTGCTTGACCCAGGAGTGCCCTTTGGCACAGACATGGCCGTTGCATGAATCTCTTTGATTCTGTGATAAGGTAGATGCTAAGGCTCGTACATTCTCACTGCCGTATAATGCATCTCGTTTTCTCTTGCCTTGAGTATTCTGGGGGAGTTGTATATGTCCCGGGTGCTGATCCTTAGGGGGCCACCGTGCCGGTTTTGGCCGTACACTGGTGAGTAGCCGCCCTCGGATTATTCCGAGTGGTCGGGCTTGACCCCAGGGTGGCGGCACTTGCCCACCCGAGCGTGATGCTCGGTGTGGATGTGTGCTCACCGGTGCTTAGCTCGCTTGCTCCCCCCTCTCTTGATCTTGTCTTGGTTCAGTGAAAGGTTTCTAAAGCAAGGTTACCACATCCATGGCATGTCTTACGCCTCATTGCTCACACCCGCCCCGTCTCACACAGTTTAACATGGAAACTACCCAACAACTATTGGTTCCAGAGCATCAGGGGGCAACCCTTGCACCTCGCGAGTCCTAGAACTATGACTGAGACGGCGAGGACTTCTCGTCATCCCTGCGGTACTCTACCGCCGCTCATTCTCGTCGGCCCCGTTGTCTCTTCGCAGCTGCTCATTCACTTGCCTATGTGTGGCACTTCTCCCGCCACTCGTCAACAGGCCTGTGCTCCTCTCCCTTGCACGGATCTTCCCTAACTTCCGCTACAGCAATCTCCTCGGTGTCGCACATCTCTTTTGGGCCTCCGCCGGCACTTCACTTTCTGCCTACACACGAGGTTGCAGTTCTGGTGTCGCAGCACAGAGCGTGGCACTCTTGCCTCGTGGCACTCTTGCCATAGCCGACACCCATCACAGTAGTCATCCTTGGCCATCGCTGCCCATACAGAAACAACACCGGTGTCTCCGTCTTCATATCTTCACGACAGCGAACCTAACGGCATCTTTGGCCTGCACCCACTGCCCCTTTTGGGGCAGAGGTACGTGCCTCTCATCCAAGACCTCAGGGTGGGCCCCACTCTCCGACACTACCTATTTTACCCGCTGGTCTTTCCTGCTTGCATCTTGTAGCAGCTGATCCTTTGTTATATTTTAATCACTGTATGGAATTCATTCTAAGCATCTGCATCACGCTGCTCTTACACAACAAGGGACCCTGTGCTGAGGGTTGTATCCTCAGTGGATCCGTATCTCTCTTGGCTGTACCAGCAGTCTTAACCCTCTCACCCTAGATTCTCCTCCCCTTGGTGGTCCTCCGGACGAGGAGCTCTACTCTCCATGCACAGGCGCACGGTGCGCAGATCCTAGGTGGGAGGATTTGAGGGTCTTTGATGAACATCTACCCACTGACCACGACACGCCGCTGTGGTTTCGCATGCTGGATAGCACATGCTGGCGTGAGGAGCTTGCTGCTGTTGATGAGCGTGGACGTGAGGAGCGTGAAGCGGAAATAAATGAGCAAGTCTACAAGCGGGACGACCTACCTCTGTCACCGTCCCTACCCCCAAGGATGTAACCTCCTCGTACCTTTGAGACGTCCAACACCTCCTCGGCAGCTGCACCCTCTTCTACCCCATCTCCTGTAGCTGTTGCAACACCAGGGCCATCAACGACACCCGAAGTGCCTGGCGTTATTCCTATTCTGCTCGTTCACACCGACTCCATCGACTTAGCTGGAGCCATTCTTGACGCAGCTGCTGGTACCAATCATCTTCACAGCCACGGCCAGAGCCTACCGTGTCCCAGCACAAACGGTCATTGGCCATGCATATGAGGCCTACGCACACGTTGCAGCCTCTCTCACCCTGCTTGTAGCTGCTACCGCAAATGTTGCCACACAGGTCACAGCAGCAGCCGCCTCTGCTACCACAGCAGCTTCCACTGTAGCACACGCCACATCCAGTGTTGTTGGATCCATTCGTGCATCTACCGCCGCAGCAGTACTGACTCCCACCGGCGCTCCACGAGACACCATACCACACATCACCACTAGTGCTCTCATGGCATCAGCTTCAGCTACTGTTGCCAGAGCCACAATAACAGGGGTCCTCTGCCTCACAATGATGGTCGCAAGCTGGGTGGCGGTCCTGTTGTCTTCAGCTACAGCCGTGGTTCCTCCGCTCTTCACCCTTCTTCTGTGCCATCAGCTCGGTGAGCATTGCATAGCATTGCATTGCATCGTACTGCACCCCCTCTTATCCATGTAGACCCCGTTCGTTTGCATTCTTGATTGCCTCCTCTCATCATGCCTAGGCCAGAGGACACCATAGAGGCCCTTCAGGCCGCTCTTAGTAAGGCACATGCAGAGTGTCGTAAGGCTGAAGACGAGCTTCATCAGGGGAGGGAAGCATAGCATGAACTAGCGGCCGCAGTGGCCACATTTTTCATTGAGCGTTTGTGCACCATTCCAGGTCTTACATCAATCCTTCCCTTTGCAGAGTTAGGCTCGGCAGAATCATCGGCTCCTCCCAGTGGTAATGTTACAACCTCCTCATCTCCCGCTCTCTCAGTAGCACCATTCGCCCGCGCTATTCTCCCCGCTAGGCAGAAGGACTTTGAGATGCCACCACCACAATTTACATCCAAAGTCACCTTCACATCTTGGGAGGCGCGCTTTAGTGCGTGGGCCCAGGGTGAGCTACTTTGGGATTATTACTCCCCTGCCAATCCCCTGTTCGTACCTCAGCCTGCTGAGGCTTCTCATGTAGTACGAGCCCTCATCAACGCAGGACCCAAGAATCTCCTTGATGAAATTGGTACGTATAGCACAGACCCCTCCCACGACACCCCTGCTGATCCCGTCGGCGCTTATGCACTCATACGCCGTCGCAAAGCAGTGACTGGACATGCTGCTCAGAGTGCCCTCACTATCCAATTCAACACCCTGCAGATGTGGGCAGACGAGACAGTAGATGAGTATTGGGTGCACTGTCTTCGTCAATTGAGGGATCTTGGCCGGGCAGCTCCCGGCCTCTCCTCCTACCTCTCTATCATTGTTGGCCTGATTCCTGAGCTGTCTGACCTCTAGCACCATGTCTCTCAGGTGGAACTCGAGCGCCTTACCTGTGCACCCATCTGTCCTGACTCTCCACCTAGGATCGACCCTCTCTTTGACTTCAAAGCCTCGCATCTCACCGACTGGTGGAACGCCCTGTAGAACAAGCGCATGCATCGCGTCGCGCTCGCTACTATCACTACCTCCTCCTCCTCCTCTTCTGCCATAGTAACTTCCACTCCCTCCTCCTCTCAGGCCGCCATTCATCCCACTCAGGCTACTTAACATAAAGGGGAGGAGGTGGCTCCGACCGTGGTGGTGGTCGTGGGGGTAAGGAGTGTGGGGGTGGCCGTAGTGGCAAGAACTCTGCCCCGGCCGCTACCGACGTCACTTGCTGGAACTGTGGCGCCACCGACCACTCTGCACCCAAGTGCCTGGCCCCATGTGACGATGTGCATCTTGCATCCTCTATGCACTGTGACTAGGCCCGTAGGGGTGTCACCGCCTCCTCCACTATTGCTACCCTGACTGTTGCATCCTCTTCATCGTCCTCCTCTGCCTCAGCGCTCACCACTACTCTTGCTCCTCTCCAACTAACGCCACCTACACCCAACCCTTGGGATTGGATCCCTCCATCTTCTGGCCCTCCATACTACGGTCCTCCACCTTTTCACTACTCTGTCCCCCCTGGGCTCGTGACGATGGGCACTTCTCCGACCGCTCCTCCGACCGCTCCTCGGACCGCTCCTCTGATCGTCGTGACGAGGAGTGTACTCTTGAGCGCCGGCTGGCGAAACTTCTTCACCTTTTCTCCAAGGGAGGTGAGAGTGGGAGTGGTCAGTCCCATGTGTCTCTCTGTGAGTCTGATACTACTCTTTGTGGTGGTCCTTCTGGTGGTGTTCAAGGGGACTTGCCTGATGATCATGCCTGGATTGAGCATTGGCAGTCTCACACAATCCCCACTCGTCTAAGTGGTCTGTCCTCCCTCTCCCCACGTGGCATAGTTGTTGTCTGTCGTGTCCTCCAATCCACTCGTGCATCACCTGGTCTCTGGATCATTGAATCCAGGGCCACACATCACATGACCTCCTGTCGGTCGTCGTTTGTGTCGCTCAGGCCCGTTCAGTCCGTCTGTTCTGTGCGTACTGGCTCCGGCCAACTTCTCCATGTCCAAGGTGTTGGTGTCGTCCGTTTTGTTGGTGCTGGTGGCACTGCCTACTTGCCCGATGTGCTTTACGTACCCCATCTTGAAATCAGTCTTCTCTCTGTGACCACTCTTGACGACCATGGCATGGACTTCTTGTCCAGTAGTGGCTTGGCCTCCATCTCCCTCTGCTCCTTTGGCCGTGTTGTTCTTTGTGGTGTGTGCTATGATCGTCAATTCCGTGTCTCCCTCACACTGTCCTTGTCTTCCGCTACATCTTCTCTTGTTCATGTCGCTCCCTTGCTGTCGCCTGATCATGCTGATGTCCTGCATCGTCGCCTCTGTCACATTTACACTACCGCAATCCAACGCCTTCTCCGCCTTTGGCCAGGCCATAGCCTTGATCCTGCCACATTTGCACCACCCTGCACATCCTCCTGCCTTGACTACGCCAACGGAAGAATGCACCGATCTCGTTCTCTACTACTGAAGCCACTACCTCTCACCCTCTTGACCTCGTCCATGCTAACGTCATGGACCCTTTGCCCTAGAACTTCCTTGGTAGACTCGACCGCTATGTCCTATGCTTGACTGATGACTACTCCCGCTACCGTTGGGTCTTTGCCCTTCTCCACAAAAGGGATGTCACTGAGGTCCTTGAGTCCTGGCTTCCGCAAGCTGAGCGTCCCTGTCTCCAGCCCTTGCGTTTTATTCGTAGCCACCGTGGCGGTGAGTTCTTTGGTCCCACCACTTGCTTCCTTGAATCTCATGGTGTTCGACTTAAATCATCTACCCCTTGGACCCTGCAACTGAACGGTGTGTCCGAACGTTGGAACCACACACTTGTTGATGGTGTCCGCTCCCTCCTCTCCGCCTCCGGACAGTCCCCTCTGTTTGCCTTTGAAGCCATGTCCTTCATGACCTGGGTCTGGAATCGCATCCCTCATGACCCACTTCCCCACTCTGTCACGCCTTTTGAATGGTGAACGGGCGGGCGTGCTGACCTCCGTCTTGCCCGTGTCTGGGGGTGCCTTGCCTCACTTTGGGTCCCCGCGGACCAACGGGATGGTAAACTGTCTCCTCGTGGTCACCTGTGTATCTTTCTGGGCGTCTCTCCATTCTCGAAAGCGTGACGCTTCAGGGATCCCTCCCGGTGTCTTGTGGTTGACTCTCATGATGCGCTCTTCTTTGAACACCTGTTTGAGTGTGACCACCCCCGCTTTGGCGGATCCCTATCTTCGTCCTCTCGAGGTGGGGGTGGTCTTCTTCCCTCTAGGCCTCTTGTTCTCCCCTCTGGTTTTCCTTTGACTCCCTCTCTCTCGGAGGAGAGCAGTTCCTCCCTGGACTCCTCTTTCTCCTTGGGTTCTCCTCCCTCGGCCTCCACTGCTCCTTATGACTCACCTCCGCTCATGCTTTCTCCTAACTCACACTGACACTGTCTCACTTGAGCATCCTTCTCCCTTGCCCTGTGCCTCTTCCTCTGCTCATGTGCCTGTCACCACGCCCGCTTCACCTCTTGTCCTCTTAGAGACCTCTCATCTGGCTTACTCTCTCTCTCCTTCTGTGCAGCCGCGGCCAGCCGCCTCCTCTTATATCCCACCAGTCTCACCCTACACCTGCGGTGGGCGTCTCCGGGCACTTCCATCTTAGTCTCACCCTGTTGTCTCAGGTGACCCTAGTCTTCATGCTCTTGGCCTTGTTACCTCTACACCGTCTACAGCGGCCTCTGTCATACACCCCAGCACCACACTTGGCTACTCTCTCATCGAGCAAGAGTTTCACTCAGCTCTATCCTCATCTGTAGCTGGGTATGTTGCCTCGTACTTTGTTTCCACTGGTCGCTCTCCCCTTCCTCCCAAACTGTTGATTGTGCAGGCAGCTCGCACGGCTTCTGATTCCTCTTTGTGGGAGCAAGCCATGAAAGCTGAGCTCGACGTACTGTCTCAATACGGTGTGTACGAGCTCGTCGACCTCCCACTGGGTCGCAAGGCAGTTGGTGCCAAGTGGATGTACCGTCGCAAGCTGAACCCTCGTAACACAGTTGAACGGTACAAGGCTCGTCTCACTGTAAAGGATTCTCTCAGATCCCTGGTGTTGACTTTGACGAGACCTTTGCCCTAGTTGGTCGCTACACCATAGCCAGGGCTCTTCTTAGCCTGGTCGCTCAGCATGAGTGGGAGCTTGAGCAGATGGATGTCAACAATGCCTTTCTCCATGGAAAGTTTGACGAGGAGATCTATATGGTACAGCCGCCCGGCTTCTCGGATGGAACAAGCAGGGTGTGGCATTTGTGCAAGGCTCTCTATGGCCTGAAACAGTCCCCCCGCTGTTGGAACCGAGAGATCACAGCTACCCTTGAAAAGGGGGGGGTACCAAAGAAGCGCTGTGGATCCCACTTTATTTCTCAGTGCTCCCACCAAGCCACTTGTCACCATTCTTGTCTATGTGGACGATCTCCTCATCGCCTCTCCTGATGCTACATCTGTTGCGGTTGCAAAAGCTCTGATCCAGGCAACGTACAAGATGAAGGACCTTGGTCCAACTCGTGTCTTTGTGGGAATGGAGTTGGAGCGTGACTGTGGACGTCGCACCTTGCACGTTCACCGAGCTGCATTAAGGGTGTTCGCAAGTCCAGACTCTCGAGTCTGGACCTGGACTTGGACTTGCAAGTCCAAGTCTGGCTCTTGACTCGGACTCGCAAGTCTTGGCTTGGACTCGCAACTCCATGGACTCGCGTCCCAATACGTGTGGACTTGCAAGTCCACCACGTGTGGACTTGCAAGTCCACACGTGGTGGATTTGCAAGTCCGAGAAATACATCTCTTTATGTTCCTTTTTCCCTATATTCAAGAGTTAGGATCTAGGGTTTTGGAGCTGTAGCATAAAATATTCGATGAGTGGTGGGGATGCTTCTGATTACTTCTTGGGTATACGATAAATATACGGAAATCATAAGTTAAACCATTTCAAGCGGTCAATCCGACCGCTCGGAACTTCAGGTTTTGAAGTTGCGTTCAGAAATTTGGAACTCGAACTACCGAAGTGTGACTTGATCAAACGTTGGAACTCTAAGTTCCGAACTTTGTTTTTGGACCTCGAAGTTCCAAACTCGGAACTTCAACTTTGATTTTCGAAGTTCCGTGCAGAACTTCGAAGCAATATGTTCCGAGTGAAGCTCCAGTTCTACAGGACGTTCCGACGTGGCACCGAGCCATGCCATCTGCGATATCAAATTTGCGGATGGCGTGGGCTGATGTGGAAAGGACAGCCCGGTGGCGCCTGTCGGTGGAAGGAAGGGTAGTTGGACGGAAACTGGGATAGAGGGGAGGATGTCGGCGGGGGAGGGAGGATAGGGGGAATGGGGGTTTTTTTCTGGTCGTCGTCGATGGATGTCGAACCGGCCGTCGGGTGTTCCCCCCCCCCCCCCCCCCCCCCCCCCCCCCCCC
>SZWC01024041.1:16267-30594 GCA_023375785.1 Penium margaritaceum
GCACAACTCTGGCACAACTCTTGCACAACTCTGGCACAAATTGGAAACAACTCTGGCGTAAATCTGGCACAACTCTGGCACAACTCTGGGACAACTCTGGCACACCTCTGGGACAACTCTGGCACAACACTGGAAAAACTCTGGCAAGACTATGGCACAACTCTGGCAAGACTATGGCACAACTCTGGCACAACTCTAGCACAACTCTGGTACAACTCTTGCACAACTCTGGTACAAATGGGGCACAACTTAAGCACAACTCTGGCACAAGTCTGGCACAAGTCTGGCACAACTCTGGCACAACTCTGGCACAACTCTGTAAAAACACTGGCACATCTTTGGCACAACTCTGGTACAACTCTGGCAAAACTCTGGCACAACTCTGGCACAACTCTGGCACAACTATGGAACAACTCTGCCACAACTCTCGCACAACTCTGGCACAACTCTGGCACAACTCCGGCACAGATCTGGCACAACTCTGGCACAACTCTGGCACAGCTCTGGCACAACTCTGGCACAACTCTGGCACAACTCTGGCACAAATCTGTCACAAATCTGGCATAACTCTGGCACAACTCTGCCACAACTCTGGCACAACTCTGGCACAACTCTGGCACAACTCTGGCACAACTACGGCACAACTATGGCACAACTCTGGCACAACTCTTGCACAACTCTGGCACAACTATGGCACATCTCTGGCACCACTCTAGCACAACTCTGGCACAACTATGGCACAACTCTGGAAAAACTCTGGCACAACTCTGGCACAGCTCTGGCACAACTCTGGCACAACTCTGGCACAACTCTGGAACAACTATGGAACAACTCTGGCCCAACTCTGGCACAACTCTGGCACAACTCTAACAAAACTCTGGCACAACTCTCGCACAACTCTCGCATAACTCTGGCACAAATCTTGAACAACTATAGCACAAATCTTCCACAACTCTGGCACAAGTCTAGCACAACTCTGGCACAACCCAGGCACAACTCTGGCACAACTCTGGCACAAATGTGGCACAGCTCTGGCACAAACCAGGCATAGACTGGGCACAACCCTGCACAACTCGGGCACAACCCTGGCACAATAATGGCACAGTTCTGGCACAGCTCTGGCACAACTCTGGCACAACTCTGGCACAACTCTGGCACAACTCGGCACAACGTTGGCACAACTCTGGCACAACTTTGGCACAACTCAGGCACAACTCTGGCACAACTCTGGCACAACTCTGGCACAACTCTGGCACAACTCGGCACAACGTTGGCACAACTCTGGCACAACTTTGGCACAACTCAGGCACAACTCTGGCACAACTCTGGCAAAACTGTGGCAGAACTCTGGCACATCTGTGGCACAACTCTGGCACAACTCTGGTATATCTCTGATACAACTCTGGCACAACTTTGGCACAACTCTTGCACAACTCTGGAAAATCTTTGGCACAACTCTGCAAAAACTCTGGCAAAACTCAGGCACAACTCTGGCACAACTCTGGCACAACGCTTGCACAACTCTGGCACAACTCTGGCACAACTTTAAAAAACAATGGCACAATTTTCACACAACTCTGGCACAACTCTGGTACAACTGTAGCACAAATCTAGCAAAACTATGGCACAACTCTGGCGAAACTCTGGCACAACTCTGCCTCAACTATGCCACAACTCTTGCACAACTCTGGCACAACTCTGGCACAACTTTGGCACAACTCAGGCACAACTCTGGCACAACTCTAGCACAATTGTGGCAGAACTCTGGCACATCTCTGGCACAACTCAGGTACAACTTTCGTACAACTCTGGTACAACTCTGGCACAACTTTGGCACAACTTTGGCACAACTCTGGCAAAACTCTGGCACAACTCTGGCAAAACTCAGGCACAACTCTGGCACAACTCTGGCACATGTCTTGAACAACTCTGGCACAACTCTGGCAAAACTCTGGCACAACTGTGGCACAACTCTGGCACAAATCTGGCACAACTCTGGCACACTCTTGCACAACTCTGGCACAACTCTGGCACAACTCTGGTACAACTCTAGCACAACTCTAGCAAAACTCTGGCACAACTCTGGCACAACTCAGGTACAACTCTGGCACAACTCTGGCACAACTCTGGTACAACTCTAGCACAACTCTAGCAAAACTCTGGCACAACTCTGGCACAACTCAGGTACAACTCTGGCACAACTCTGGCACAACTCTGGTACAACTCTAGCACAACTCTAGCAAAACTCTGGCACAACTCTGGCACAACTCAGGTACAACTCTGGCACAACTCTGGCACAACTCTGGTACAACTCTAGCACAACTCTAGCAAAACTCTGGCACAACTCTGGCACAACTCAGGTACAACTCTGGCACAACTCTGGCACAACTCTGGTACAACTCTAGCACAACTCTAGCAAAACTCTGGCACAACTCTGGCACAACTCAGGTACAACTCTGGCACAACTCTGGCACAACTCTGGTACAACTCTAGCACAACTCTAGCAAAACTCTGGCACAACTCTGGCACAACTCAGGTACAACTCTGGCACAACTCTGGCACAACTCTGGTACAACTCTAGCACAACTCTAGCAAAACTCTGGCACAACTCTGGCACAACTCAGGTACAACTCTGGCACAACTCTGGCACAACTCTGGTACAACTCTAGCACAACTCTAGCAAAACTCTGGCACAACTCTGGCACAACTCAGGTACAACTCTGGCACAACTCTGGCACAACTCTGGTACAACTCTAGCACAACTCTAGCAAAACTCTGGCACAACTCTGGCACAACTCAGGTACAACTCTGGCACAACTCTGGCACAACTCTGGTACAACTCTAGCACAACTCTAGCAAAACTCTGGCACAACTCTGGCACAACTCAGGTACAACTCTGGCACAACTCTGGCACAACTCTGGTACAACTCTAGCACAACTCTAGCAAAACTCTGGCACAACTCTGGCACAACTCAGGTACAACTCTGGCACAACTCTGGCACAACTCTGGTACAACTCTAGCACAACTCTAGCAAAACTCTGGCACAACTCTGGCACAACTCAGGTACAACTCTGGCACAACTCTGGCACAACTCTGGTACAACTCTAGCACAACTCTAGCAAAACTCTGGCACAACTCTGGCACAACTCTGGCACAACTCTAGCACAACTCTGGCACAACTTTGGCACAACTCTGGCAAAACTCAGGCACAACTCTGGCACAACTCTGGCACAACTCTGGCACAACTCTGGAAAACTCTGGCACAACTCTGGCACAACTTTGGCAAACCAATGGCACAATTTTGAAACAACTCTGGCACAACTCTGGTTCAACTCTAGCACAACTCTAGCAAAACTATGGCACAACTCTGGCACAACTCTGGCACAACTCTGGCACAACTGCGGCAGAACTCTGGCACATCTCTGGCACAACTCTGGCCCAACTCTGGCAAAACTCTGGCACAACTCTGGCAAAACACAGGGACAACTCCGGCACAACTCTGGCACAACTCTGTCACAACTGTGGCACAACTCTGGAACAACTCTGGCACAATTCTGGTACACTCTTGCACAACTCTGGCACAACTCTGGCACAACTCTGCCACAACTCTCGCACAACTCTGGCACAACTCTGGCACAACTCTGGCAGAACTCTGGCACAACTCTGGCACAACTTTATAAAACAATGGCACAACTTTGACACAACTCTGGCACAACTCTGGTACAACTCTAGCACAACTCTAGCAAAATTATGGCACAACTCTGGCTCAACTCTGCCACAACTCTGCTCCAACTCTGGCGCAACTCTGGCACAACACTGGCAAAAACTCTGGCACAACTCTGGGACAAATCTGGCACAAATCTGGCACAACTCTGGTACAACTCTGCCACAAATCTGGCAAAACTCTGGCACAACTGTGGCACAACTCTGGCACAACTCTGGCACAACTATGGCACATCTCTGGCACAACTCTACCACAACTCTGGCACAACTATGGCACAACGCTGGCACAACTCTGGCACAACTCCGGCACAACTCTGGCACAACTCCGGCACAACTCTGGCACAACTCCGGCACAACTCTGGCACAACTCCGGCACAACTCTGGCACAACTCCGGCACAACTCTGGCACAACTCCGGCACAACTCTGGCACAACTCCGGCACAACTCTGGCACAACTCCGGCACAACTCTGGCACAACTCCGGCACAACTCTGGCACAACTCCGGCACAACTCTGGCACAACTCCGGCACAACTCTGGCACAACTCCGGCACAACTCTGGCACAACTCCGGCACAACTCTGGCACAACTCCGGCACAACTCTGGCACAACTCCGGCACAACTCTGGCACAACTCCGGCACAACTCTGGCACAACTCCGGCACAACTCTGGCACAACTCCGGCACAACTCTGGCACAACTCCGGCACAACTCTGGCACAACTCCGGCACAACTCTGGCACAACTCCGGCACAACTCTGGCACAACTCCGGCACAACTCTGGCACAACTCCGGCACAACTCTGGCACAACTCCGGCACAACTCTGGCACAACTCCGGCACAACTCTGGCACAACTCCGGCACAACTCTGGCACAACTCCGGCACAACTCTGGCACAACTCCGGCACAACTCTGGCACAACTCCGGCACAACTCTGGCACAACTCCGGCACAACTCTGGCACAACTCCGGCACAACTCTGGCACAACTCCGGCACAACTCTGGCACAACTCCGGCACAACTCTGGCACAACTCCGGCACAACTCTGGCACAACTCCGGCACAACTCTGGCACAACTCCGGCACAACTCTGGCACAACTCCGGCACAACTCTGGCACAACTCCGGCACAACTCTGGCACAACTCCGGCACAACTCTGGCACAACTCCGGCACAACTCTGGCACAACTCCGGCACAACTCTGGCACAACTCCGGCACAACTCTGGCACAACTCCGGCACAACTCTGGCACAACTCCGGCACAACTCTGGCACAACTCCGGCACAACTCTGGCACAACTCCGGCACAACTCTGGCACAACTCCGGCACAACTCTGGCACAACTCCGGCACAACTCTGGCACAACTCCGGCACAACTCTGGCACAACTCCGGCACAACTCTGGCACAACTCCGGCACAACTCTGGCACAACTCCGGCACAACTCTGGCACAACTCCGGCACAACTCTGGCACAACTCCGGCACAACTCTGGCACAACTCCGGCACAACTCTGGCACAACTCCGGCACAACTCTGGCACAACTCCGGCACAACTCTGGCACAACTCCGGCACAACTCTGGCACAACTCCGGCACAACTCTGGCACAACTCCGGCACAACTCTGGCACAACTCCGGCACAACTCTGGCACAACTCCGGCACAACTCTGGCACAACTCCGGCACAACTCTGGCACAACTCCGGCACAACTCTGGCACAACTCCGGCACAACTCTGGCACAACTCCGGCACAACTCTGGCACAACTCCGGCACAACTCTGGCACAACTCCGGCACAACTCTGGCACAACTCCGGCACAACTCTGGCACAACTCCGGCACAACTCTGGCACAACTCCGGCACAACTCTGGCACAACTCCGGCACAACTCTGGCACAACTCCGGCACAACTCTGGCACAACTCCGGCACAACTCTGGCACAACTCCGGCACAACTCTGGCACAACTCCGGCACAACTCTGGCACAACTCCGGCACAACTCTGGCACAACTCCGGCACAACTCTGGCACAACTCCGGCACAACTCTGGCACAACTCCGGCACAACTCTGGCACAACTCCGGCACAACTCTGGCACAACTCCGGCACAACTCTGGCACAACTCCGGCACAACTCTGGCACAACTCCGGCACAACTCTGGCACAACTCCGGCACAACTCTGGCACAACTCCGGCACAACTCTGGCACAACTCCGGCACAACTCTGGCACAACTCCGGCACAACTCTGGCACAACTCCGGCACAACTCTGGCACAACTCCGGCACAACTCTGGCACAACTCCGGCACAACTCTGGCACAACTCCGGCACAACTCTGGCACAACTCCGGCACAACTCTGGCACAACTCCGGCACAACTCTGGCACAACTCCGGCACAACTCTGGCACAACTCCGGCACAACTCTGGCACAACTCCGGCACAACTCTGGCACAACTCCGGCACAACTCTGGCACAACTCCGGCACAACTCTGGCACAACTCCGGCACAACTCTGGCACAACTCCGGCACAACTCTGGCACAACTCCGGCACAACTCTGGCACAACTCCGGCACAACTCTGGCACAACTCCGGCACAACTCTGGCACAACTCCGGCACAACTCTGGCACAACTCCGGCACAACTCTGGCACAACTCCGGCACAACTCTGGCACAACTCCGGCACAACTCTGGCACAACTCCGGCACAACTCTGGCACAACTCCGGCACAACTCTGGCACAACTCCGGCACAACTCTGGCACAACTCCGGCACAACTCTGGCACAACTCCGGCACAACTCTGGCACAACTCCGGCACAACTCTGGCACAACTCCGGCACAACTCTGGCACAACTCCGGCACAACTCTGGCACAACTCCGGCACAACTCTGGCACAACTCCGGCACAACTCTGGCACAACTCCGGCACAACTCTGGCACAACTCCGGCACAACTCTGGCACAACTCCGGCACAACTCTGGCACAACTCCGGCACAACTCTGGCACAACTCCGGCACAACTCTGGCACAACTCCGGCACAACTCTGGCACAACTCCGGCACAACTCTGGCACAACTCCGGCACAACTCTGGCACAACTCCGGCACAACTCTGGCACAACTCCGGCACAACTCTGGCACAACTCCGGCACAACTCTGGCACAACTCCGGCACAACTCTGGCACAACTCCGGCACAACTCTGGCACAACTCCGGCACAACTCTGGCACAACTCCGGCACAACTCTGGCACAACTCCGGCACAACTCTGGCACAACTCCGGCACAACTCTGGCACAACTCCGGCACAACTCTGGCACAACTCCGGCACAACTCTGGCACAACTCCGGCACAACTCTGGCACAACTCCGGCACAACTCTGGCACAACTCCGGCACAACTCTGGCACAACTCCGGCACAACTCTGGCACAACTCCGGCACAACTCTGGCACAACTCCGGCACAACTCTGGCACAACTCCGGCACAACTCTGGCACAACTCCGGCACAACTCTGGCACAACTCCGGCACAACTCTGGCACAACTCCGGCACAACTCTGGCACAACTCCGGCACAACTCTGGCACAACTCCGGCACAACTCTGGCACAACTCCGGCACAACTCTGGCACAACTCCGGCACAACTCTGGCACAACTCCGGCACAACTCTGGCACAACTCCGGCACAACTCTGGCACAACTCCGGCACAACTCTGGCACAACTCCGGCACAACTCTGGCACAACTCCGGCACAACTCTGGCACAACTCCGGCACAACTCTGGCACAACTCCGGCACAACTCTGGCACAACTCCGGCACAACTCTGGCACAACTCCGGCACAACTCTGGCACAACTCCGGCACAACTCTGGCACAACTCCGGCACAACTCTGGCACAACTCCGGCACAACTCTGGCACAACTCCGGCACAACTCTGGCACAACT
Organism: Penium margaritaceum; assembly: GCA_023375785.1. Lineage (NCBI taxonomy): Eukaryota > Viridiplantae > Streptophyta > Zygnematophyceae > Desmidiales > Peniaceae > Penium > Penium margaritaceum. The sequence goes on from SZWC01024041.1 coordinate 23,903, forward strand.
CCGGCACAACTCTGGCACAACTCCGGCACAACTCTGGCACAACTCCGGCACAACTCTGGCACAACTCCGGCACAACTCTGGCACAACTCCGGCACAACTCTGGCACAACTCCGGCACAACTCTGGCACAACTCCGGCACAACTCTGGCACAACTCCGGCACAACTCTGGCACAACTCCGGCACAACTCTGGCACAACTCCGGCACAACTCTGGCACAACTCCGGCACAACTCTGGCACAACTCCGGCACAACTCTGGCACAACTCCGGCACAACTCTGGCACAACTCCGGCACAACTCTGGCACAACTCCGGCACAACTCTGGCACAACTCCGGCACAACTCTGGCACAACTCCGGCACAACTCTGGCACAACTCCGGCACAACTCTGGCACAACTCCGGCACAACTCTGGCACAACTCCGGCACAACTCTGGCACAACTCCGGCACAACTCTGGCACAACTCCGGCACAACTCTGGCACAACTCCGGCACAACTCTGGCACAACTCCGGCACAACTCTGGCACAACTCCGGCACAACTCTGGCACAACTCCGGCACAACTCTGGCACAACTCCGGCACAACTCTGGCACAACTCCGGCACAACTCTGGCACAACTCCGGCACAACTCTGGCACAACTCCGGCACAACTCTGGCACAACTCCGGCACAACTCTGGCACAACTCCGGCACAACTCTGGCACAACTCCGGCACAACTCTGGCACAACTCCGGCACAACTCTGGCACAACTCCGGCACAACTCTGGCACAACTCCGGCACAACTCTGGCACAACTCCGGCACAACTCTGGCACAACTCCGGCACAACTCTGGCACAACTCCGGCACAACTCTGGCACAACTCCGGCACAACTCTGGCACAACTCCGGCACAACTCTGGCACAACTCCGGCACAACTCTGGCACAACTCCGGCACAACTCTGGCACAACTCCGGCACAACTCTGGCACAACTCCGGCACAACTCTGGCACAACTCCGGCACAACTCTGGCACAACTCCGGCACAACTCTGGCACAACTCCGGCACAACTCTGGCACAACTCCGGCACAACTCTGGCACAACTCCGGCACAACTCTGGCACAACTCCGGCACAACTCTGGCACAACTCCGGCACAACTCTGGCACAACTCCGGCACAACTCTGGCACAACTCCGGCACAACTCTGGCACAACTCAGGCACAACTCTGGCACAACTCTGGCACAACTCTGGCACAACTCTGGAAAACTCTGGCACAACTCTGGCACAACTTTGGCAAACCAATGGCACAATTTTGACACAACACTGGCACAACTCTGGTTCAACTCTAGCACAACTCTAGCAAAACTATGGCACAACTCTGGCACAACTCTGGCACAACTCTGGCACAAATCTGGCACAACTGTGGCAGAACTCTGGCACATCTCTGGCACAACTCTGGCCCAACTCTGGCAAAACTCTGGCACAACTCTGGCAAAACACAGGGACAACTCCGGCACAACTCTGGCACAACTCTGGAACAACTGTGGCACAACTCTGGCACAACTCTGGCACAATTCTGGTGCACTCTTGCACAACTCTGGCACAACTCTGCCACAACTCTGCCACAACTCTCGCACAACTCTGGCACAACTCTGGCACAACTCTGGCAGAACTCTGGCACAACTCTGGCACAACTTTACAAAACAATGGCACAACTTTGACACAACTCTGGCACAACTCTGGTACAACTCTAGCACAACTCTAGCAAAACTATAACACAACTCTGGCTCAACTCTGCCACAACTCTGCTCCAACTCTGGCGCAACTCTGGCACAACACTGGCAAAAACTCTGGCACAACTCTGGCACAAATCTGGCACAAATCTGGCACAACTCTGGTACAACTTTGCCACAAATCTGGCACAACTCTGGCACAACTGTGGCACAACTCTGGCACAACTCTGGAACAACTATGGCACATCTCTGGTACAACTCTAGCACAACTCTCGCACAACTATGGCACAACGCTGGCACAACTCTGGCACAGCTCTGGCACAGCTCTGGCACAACTCTGGCACAACTCTGGCACAACTCTGGCACAACTCTTGAACAACTAAGGAACAACTCTGGCACAACTCTGGCACAACTCTGGCACAACTCTCGCACAACTCTCGCATAACTCTGGCACAAATCTTGAACAACTCTAGCACAAATCTTCCACAACTCTGGCACAACTCTGGCACAACTCTGGCACAACGTTGGCACAACTCTGGCACAGCTCTGGCACAACTCTGGCACAACTCTAGCACAACTCTGGCACAACTCTGGCACAACGTTGGCACAACTCTGGCACAGCTCTGGCACAACTCTGGCACAACTCTAGCACAACTCTGGCACAACTCTGGCACAACGTTGGCACAACTCTGGCACAGCTCTGGCACAACTCTGGCACAACTCTAGCACAACTCTGGCACAACTCTGGCACAACGTTGGCACAACTCTGGCACAGCTCTGGCACAACTCTGGCACAACTCTAGCACAACTCTGGCACAACTCTGGCACAACGTTGGCACAACTCTGGCACAGCTCTGGCACAACTCTGGCACAACTCTAGCACAACTCTGGCACAACTCTGGCACAACGTTGGCACAACTCTGGCACAGCTCTGGCACAACTCTGGCACAACTCTAGCACAACTCTGGCACAACTCTGGCACAACGTTGGCACAACTCTGGCACAGCTCTGGCACAACTCTGGCACAACTCTAGCACAACTCTGGCACAACTCTGGCACAACGTTGGCACAACTCTGGCACAGCTCTGGCACAACTCTGGCACAACTCTAGCACAACTCTGGCACAACTCTGGCACAACGTTGGCACAACTCTGGCACAGCTCTGGCACAACTCTGGCACAACTCTAGCACAACTCTGGCACAACTCTGGCACAACGTTGGCACAACTCTGGCACAGCTCTGGCACAACTCTGGCACAACTCTAGCACAACTCTGGCACAACTCTGGCACAACGTTGGCACAACTCTGGCACAGCTCTGGCACAACTCTGGCACAACTCTAGCACAACTCTGGCACAACTCTGGCACAACGTTGGCACAACTCTGGCACAGCTCTGGCACAACTCTGGCACAACTCTAGCACAACTCTGGCACAACTCTGGCACAACTCTGGTACAACTCTGGTACAACTCTGGCACAACTCTGGCACAACTGTGGCAGAACTCTGGCAAAACTCTGGCACAACTCTGGCAAAACTCTGGTACAACTCTGGTACAACTCTGGCACAAGTTTTGCACAAGTCTGGCACAACTCTGGCAAAACTCTGGCACAACTCTGGCAAAACTCAGGCACAACTCTGGCACAACTCTGGCACAACTCTGGCACAACTCTGGCACAACTTTACAAAACAATGGCACAATTTTGACACAAATCTGGCACAACTCTGGTTCAACTCTAGCACAACTCTAGAAAAACTATGGCACAACTCTGGCACAACTCTGGCACAACTGTGGCAGAACTATGGCACATCTCTGGCGCAACTCTGGCACAACTTTCGTACAACTCCGGTACAACTCTGGCACAACTTTGGCACAACTTTGGCACAACTCTGGCCAAACTCTGGCACAACTATGGCAAAACCCAGGCACATCTCCGGCACAACTGTGGCACAACTCTGGCACAACTGTGGCACAACTCTGGCACAACTCTGGCACACTCTTGCACAACACTGGCACAACTCTGGCACGACTCTGGCACAACTCTCGCACAACTCTCGCATAACTCTGGCACAAATCTTGAACAACTCTAGCACAAATCTTCCACAACTCTGGCACAAGTCTGGCACAACTCTGGCACAACTCTGGCAGAACTCTGGCACAACTCTGGCACAACTCTGGCCCAACTCTGGCACAACTCTGGCACAACTCTCGTACAACTCTGGCACAACTCTGGCACAACTTCAGCAAAACTATGGCACAACTCTGGCACAACTCTGGCACACTCTTGCACAACACTGGCACAACTCTGGCACGACTCTGGCACAACTCTCGCACAACTCTCGCATAACTCTGGCACAAATCTTGAACAACTCTAGCACAAATCTTCCACAACTCTGGCACAAGTCTGGCACAACTCTGGCACAACTCTGGCAGAACTCTGGCACAACTCTGGCACAACTCTGGCCCAACTCTGGCACAACTCTGGCACAACTCTCGTACAACTCTGGCACAACTCTGGCACAACTTCAGCAAAACTATGGCACAACTCTGGCACAACTCTGGCACACTCTTGCACAACACTGGCACAACTCTGGCACGACTCTGGCACAACTCTCGCACAACTCTCGCATAACTCTGGCACAAATCTTGAACAACTCTAGCACAAATCTTCCACAACTCTGGCACAAGTCTGGCACAACTCTGGCACAACTCTGGCAGAACTCTGGCACAACTCTGGCACAACTCTGGCCCAACTCTGGCACAACTCTGGCACAACTCTCGTACAACTCTGGCACAACTCTGGCACAACTTCAGCAAAACTATGGCACAACTCTGGCACAACTCTGGCACACTCTTGCACAACACTGGCACAACTCTGGCACGACTCTGGCACAACTCTCGCACAACTCTCGCATAACTCTGGCACAAATCTTGAACAACTCTAGCACAAATCTTCCACAACTCTGGCACAAGTCTGGCACAACTCTGGCACAACTCTGGCAGAACTCTGGCACAACTCTGGCACAACTCTGGCCCAACTCTGGCACAACTCTGGCACAACTCTCGTACAACTCTGGCACAACTCTGGCACAACTTCAGCAAAACTATGGCACAACTCTGGCACAACTCTGGCACACTCTTGCACAACACTGGCACAACTCTGGCACGACTCTGGCACAACTCTCGCACAACTCTCGCATAACTCTGGCACAAATCTTGAACAACTCTAGCACAAATCTTCCACAACTCTGGCACAAGTCTGGCACAACTCTGGCACAACTCTGGCAGAACTCTGGCACAACTCTGGCACAACTCTGGCCCAACTCTGGCACAACTCTGGCACAACTCTCGTACAACTCTGGCACAACTCTGGCACAACTTCAGCAAAACTATGGCACAACTCTGGCACAACTCTGGCACACTCTTGCACAACACTGGCACAACTCTGGCACGACTCTGGCACAACTCTCGCACAACTCTCGCATAACTCTGGCACAAATCTTGAACAACTCTAGCACAAATCTTCCACAACTCTGGCACAAGTCTGGCACAACTCTGGCACAACTCTGGCAGAACTCTGGCACAACTCTGGCACAACTCTGGCCCAACTCTGGCACAACTCTGGCACAACTCTCGTACAACTCTGGCACAACTCTGGCACAACTTCAGCAAAACTATGGCACAACTCTGGCACAACTCTGGCACACTCTTGCACAACACTGGCACAACTCTGGCACGACTCTGGCACAACTCTCGCACAACTCTCGCATAACTCTGGCACAAATCTTGAACAACTCTAGCACAAATCTTCCACAACTCTGGCACAAGTCTGGCACAACTCTGGCACAACTCTGGCACAACTCTAGCACAACTCTGGCACAACTATGGCACAACTCTGGAAAAACTCTGGCACAACTCTGGCACAGCTCTGGCACAACTCTGGCACAACTCTGGCACAAGTCTGGAACAACTATGGAACAACTCTGGCCCAACTCTGGCACAACTCTGGCACAACTCTAACAAAACTCTGGCACAACTCTCGCACAACTATCGCATAACTCTGGCACAAATCTTGAACAACTATAGCACAAATCTTCCACAACTCTGGCACAAGTCTGGCACAACTCTGGCACAACCCAGGCACAACTCTGGCACAACTCTGGCGCAAATCTGGCACAGCTCTGGCACAAACCAGGCACAGACTGGGCACAACCCTGCACAACTCGGGCACAACCCTGGCACAATAATGGCACAGTTCTGGCACAGCTCTGGCAAAACTCTGGCACAACTCTGGCACAACTCTGGCACAACTCGGCACAACGTTGGCACAACTCTGGCACAACTTTGCCACAACTCAGGCACACCTCTGGCACAACTCTGGAAAAACTGTGGCAGAACTCTGGCACATCTCTGGCACAACTCTGGCACAACTCTGGTATAACTCTGATACAACTCTGGCACAACTTTGGCACAACTCTGGCACAACTCTGGAAAAACTCTGGCACAACTCTGCAAAAACTCTGGCAAAACTCAGGCACAACTCTGCCACAACTCTGGCACAACTCTGGCACAACGCTTGCACAACTCTGGCACAACTCTGGCACATCTTTACAAAACAATGGCACAATTTTCACACAACTCTGGCACAACTCTGGTACAACTCTAGCACAAATCTACCAAAACTATGGCACAACTCTGGCACAACTCTGCCTCAACTCTGCCACAACTCTTGCACAACTCTGGCACAACACTGGCACAACTTTGGCACAACTCAGGCACAACTCTGGCACAACTCTGGCACAACTGTGGCAGAACTCTGGCACATCTCTGGCACAACTCTGGTACAACTTTCCTACAACTCTGGTACAACTCTGGCACAACTCTGGCAAAACTCAGGCACAACTCTGGCACAACTCTGGCACAAGTGTTGAACAACTCTGGCACAACTCTGGCAGAACTCTGGCACAACTGTGGCACAACTCTGGCA
>SZWC01024043.1:0-15249 GCA_023375785.1 Penium margaritaceum
ACTTCTGGTGTCTCGCTTGGACTTGCACCACGAACAAGGTTTGGGGGACTTACTCCAAGGGAGCAGTGCATGCCCAACCTGTCCGTCAACCCATAGCAGTGGCCATGGGGCATAGAAGAACAACATACTCCACATTCATGTACTCCGCTGAGTTTATCAAAGACATTCACTCGCTGTCCTCTGCGTTCACCACCCCGCTACCTCCGTGCCTTTCGTAGCTCTTGGAGTCCTGTCCGCGGTCTGCGGGACTGCATGCGTGAAGAGCCAAAAGCCCGGGTGAAGTGAGCTACCGGCGGTGCCCTTGCTTGCACACGTCCGCGGAAAGGGGATTCCGCGGAGTGGAGCTGGAAGCCACGAGGTGGCGGGATCACGTGTGGCAAGAAGTGGACCGCGGAGTGTCATTCATCGGTGAGGTTCATGCGCAAAGATCCGGACCTGCAGTCCGCGGAACTGTCAGTAGCTTGGAGCTGGTGTTTGTGTTCCACTGCATACATAGCTTGAGCAGTAGTGTGTGAGAAGTGCATGGTCCGCGGATAGCGCGGAATAAGGTCTCCGTGGAGAGAGTCAAGGGTGCGGCAAAATTTGGGGTATCATCACCGCCTTCTGCAACGTGGACGGGGGCACCCACAGCACCTTCGGCGAGGTCCGCCATAGCCGTCCGCCCTCCCAGGCGTATTGTTCACAAAGGCGGGCGAGGTCGTACTTCTTCCTTCGGTCAAAGACCACTCCCAGCTCTGCTCCCAGTGCCTCATACACCTTCTACGCTTCCTCCTTGTGCTATTGCTTGGTGGTGGCACGGAGTAGGATATGCGCTGTCTGCCAAATACGCCAATCCTGCGTCTCCATTGGTCCTTGTCGCTCCGTCTTCTCCCCCGACTTCTTTTTCGCCTCTTTCTCCTTTGCTGGCAGTCCTCGTGCCCGTCTGTCATCCTAGTCCGCCCTCATCACCTGAAACTGCCTGAGGTTCTCCTCGTCGTAGAAGGGAGGTTCCCGGTCCCAGCTGTCAGGCGCGGGGAAGAGGCGGAGGGCGCCCACTGCACGTAGCTCACCCTTGTCCCACCGGTCCCGCAGCCCTACCTCCGGAGGTCCTCCGTGCCGCCTGCTCCGCCATTCGTGGACCTCGGTTGTCTCCGCCTCCGGTCGTTGTGGTACCACGGCCTCAGGTAGCCGCAGCAGGCCTGGTCCTTTTGCAATGGGCTGGTCCTCATCATCCTCTTGTGGCGACTCGCTGTGCTCCGAGACCACCACTGCCCCCGCCTCCTTTCTAGCTGGTGCAGCCACACTGCTGGCACCGGGCCCTGTTCCGCGGGTAGCCGCGGTGACGGTGTCCCCGAGGATGGGCCGAAGTTGGGCCGGTACTGGGATAGGTACACTACAGAACACCGTCAGAAGCAGCTCTATTGCTCGTGCAACTTCCTGTTGTGCCTGCGCCAGTTGTGCAGGGTCGATGCTGGGAGGAGTGCCCTGCGGCTGTCGGCGCGGCTTGCTGCATTTAGCAGGAGGTTCGACGGCAGGATTGCCTTCCACCGCCCGCTTGCCTTCATCTTGCTGACGGGATGTCGGCGTGGTTTTGGTAGAGGGTGCTGGATCCCCGGCGGTCTGCCTCTTGAGCGGAGTGGCCACGCGGATAGCCCCTGTGACGTGAGATGGGGCGGGCTGCTTGCCGGCGGCCACCGACGCCGTAACTATTCTGGCTACTTCCCGGAGCTTGGCTTGCTTCTTACGCATGGTTGCAGATAGAACCGGGCGCGGTTCATCCTTCTGCTCCCTCTTCTTGGCTGTTGCCACTCCTGTCTTGATGCGAACGTGACTCCGCATTTCTCGTACTCCTTGCCGTGCTCTACTGCCGGCTCCGCTGTCACTTGTCCTACTGCAGCTTGTTCAGCCGTTGCAGCCACCACCTCCTCCGCTGCCTTCTCCTCTGTTGTCCCTGCGGTCGTCCCTTCTGCAGCTGTTCGTCCCTCCGCCATCGTCCCTGTCTCCGTCGCTCCTGCTTCTGTGGTAGCAGCTGCTTCCTCTGCTCTGGCGAATGCGGTCGCCACCACTTCCGCTGTTGCCCATCCGGCAGCTTCTTCACGCTTCTCCACTTCCTCCTGCTTTGCCATTGCCTTACGTTTCGGAGACACATGTGCGGTCGCCACCATTTGCGTTTCTGCCTCAAGTTCTTCCACCACACGGTCCGCAGTTGCCTCAGCCTCCTTCCACTGTTCCTCCTCCGCCTGCTGCCACATTGTCTGTAGCTTGCTCCGCGTTTGGGAGAGCTCGGGAGAGTCCTGTAGGTAATCCTGAGTTTCTTCCGCTTCCGTGAGGATGCGGTTCTTCTCCTCGTGGCAGACGTCGACAGCCTCTCTGGCCTAGTGCCGCAGGGCCTCCTCTTTTAGTGGCTGTTTCACCACTTGCAGGGCCTTGCCCAATTCTTCCCCAACCGCGGTCGCAATCCTCTGGCGGATCCCGCCCCCCAGGTCAGGCACCAACACTTTTCGATGGCCACGTACCAGCCGTCATTCCGTCTTTCCACTTCCGAGAGATGTGCCAGATCTTGGGCCGCGTGCCGCGTTCCCCATTTGTCGCCGGCGGCACGTAACAAGTAACCCCACCTCCATGCCTTTTCTCCAATCTTCCTGCACGGTGCTTCTGCCGTTCCTGCTGGCATCTGGTAGGCATGGTAGATGGTGAGGGCCCGGGCTCGCTCCTGGAGCAGGTGCACATAGCGCTGCGTGGGATCTTTGTGTTGGTCGCGGCGGACCTGGAGCCACCGTTCGCGAGCGACGTTCACCGTGTGATCTGGTTTCTCCGTGTCGAGGAATTCTGCCACGCTTGCCATGTCATGTACTCGTTGAGAGTTGAGAACATCGTTGAGTGCCGAAATGAGGCGCTCCGCGCCTGCCGTCTCCAATAGTTTGTCCTTTCGTCCCTGCTGTCCAAGGAGTATGGCAGCTTTTGCCGTGCCTTTCAATGCCACTTGCCAGTTTTTTCTCAAAGAGGGAGCGCGCCACCTCCGCGCAGATTGCCTCCGGAAGTTCTTCATGCAGGTGCGTCATGACACTGCTGATTATGTCCAGCAGTCGATTGGTTATGGGTTGGTCACTACTGTCGCCCGAGCTCTCCTCCTCCAGGTTAGTGCGTGTGCCCACCATGATTGTCCTGGCGCTGATCATGGGTTGTGGTGTTCCGCGCGCCGGGCTGCCGCGTGAGGTCGGTGGAGAGGAGGTGTTCACAGTTGGCACGAGAGGACCAGGCGGTAGAGGTACGCCTAGTGATACAGCCGCTGCCGCTGGGGAGGCGGCAGGGCCGGATGCAGGAGGTGCGGCCGACAACACCACGGGTGCAGCTGCCGCTGCTGGGGATGCGGGAGGGCCGGATGGTTGGGGAACGCTGGGCGGGGGTGTCGTTGCCGATGATGGCGCGGAGCGTCCTGCAGATGTTGTATCCTGCCCTGTAGTCTGTCGCCGAATGGGACGTCTCGTGGGACCACCACTCCCCCTCTTCGAAGGCGCGGACTCTGCGCTTGAGGGGCGAGCCATCGCGGAGGCGGTGTTGCGGAGCACTCCCGAGCTGCGTGTGACACGGCGGGTAAATTGACTGCCGGCACCGAGCGGGGCAGGAACCAAAGCGGGTGAGACCGAGAGCGGACGAGGTGAATTAAAAAGTTGAGTGAACGAACGAATGTCAAAGGCCGAAGTGAGGTTGAGAATGCCAGCGTCGAGCAATATATCCGCCTGGCGCGGCGCGAGCCAGTCCGCCGCCAAGAGCATGTCATAGGTCCGGACGTTGCAAATCTGGACTGTGTGCGGTGCATGAACATTGGCAACCTGCATGGGGAGACCCAGGATTTGGCCGATGGGTGCATCGATGGCACCAGTGGAGATGGAGAAGCGGAGGCGGGTGGGTTTGAGAAGATGATAGAGGTTCAGGACGTCTACCATCCGCAGCACGATGGTGGTATGCGTGGCACAGGTGTCCACGATGGCCACGAACTTACGACCGCAGACCCAGACATGACACCAGGCCACGTGGACGGTGGAGGGCGGCGGTGGTCCGAGGGTAAGCGGGGCTGGGATCCACGTGCATGACGTGCGGTGAGCATCTTCCCGGATGCTGGAGTGTGTGGTGACGATGGCGTGAGCCACCATGCAGATGCCCGTGTCGTGGTTTGGGGTGCAGGAGAGGCGAATACTGACAGGAGAGAGGGAGGGGTTGAAGGAGGAGAAGAGGGTCTGGAGACGATCCGCAGCAGCGGGGGAGTGAAGAAGGAAGTCCACCAGAGGTAGGGGGTGACGTGGCTCAAGGAGAGGAGAGGGAGAGGGGGTGGGAGGCAGCGGTGGAGGAGACGGGACGACCGGCATGGCGGAAGTGCGGCGGGTCTGCGGCATGGAGGAGCGAGGGGGAAGATGGGCCGCGATTTCTTCCAACGTCCATCCGCGGATCGTGGGGTTGAAGCGGCGGGCAAGCTGGAGGCCGGAGACGGTGGCGGGGAGAGCCGGAAGGGTTTCCGCGGAGCCCAGGGATGCATCGGGCTCCAGCTCTGACAGGAGTTGGTGAACAACCGCAGATTCCTCGTCTGTGAATTCGCGGGCGACGCCATCCCACTGGGGCTCTGTGTCTGTCGGCAGAGGAGCAACTTCAGGAGGGGAGTTCGCGGGGCTGTTCTGCAGTTCCGCGGGGTGTGGCCAGTCCGTGCGGGGAAGGCGGCTGAGAGCATCGGCGTTGTGATTGGCGAGCGCGGGCTGGTACTTGATTTTCATATGATAGCCCTGCAGAAGGAGAGCCCATTTGGCCAAGATCTCCTCGTGATTCTGGGTCGTGAGAAGCCATTGTAGAGCCTGATGGTCAGTAAGGATGGTGAAGGGCTTGCCGTTCTTGATGTAGTCGCGGAAGTCTTGGAGGGCCCACAGCACGGCCAAGCACTCACCCTTCACTGGTGGGTAGTTCCGCTCACCGTCAGTGAGCGTGCGACTGGCATACGCAATCACCCGTTGGACTGGTTCCTGGATCGACTGTGACAGCACGGCGCCAAGGCCTTCCCGCGACCAGTCGGTGGTGATGGAGAAGGGAAGGTTGAAATCAGGGAACTCAAGCATGGGAGCGGTGACGAGTCGACGCTTGATCTCCATCCAAGCAGCGACACACTCCATTGTCCACTCGAAGGGAATGTCCTGATGGGTCAGCTGCTGTAGTGGGCGGATGATGCGGGCGTGATCGTGGATGAATTTGCGGTAAAACGAGATGAAGCCGAGAAAGATCTTTACCTGCCCCGCTGTGGTGGGTTGGCGCCACTCCTGGACGGCCGCGATTTTCTCGGGGTCCGTTTTGATGCCGTCGGCACTCATGACAAAGCTCAAAAACTCCATCTCCGCGGCGCTGATGGAACACTTAGCGGCCTTTAGCTTAAGGTTAGCTGCACGGAGGGCAGCGAAGACAGTAGTGAGGGAGGAGAAGAGTTCCACAAAGTTTTGGGCTGTGACCATGATGTCGTCGATGTAATAGCTCACGTTGGGAATGCCGCGGAGGGTGGAGTCCATGACATGCTGGAACGTCGCGCTGGCATCGCGGAGGCCAAAAGGCATGCGGGTGAAGGCGTAGAGGCCCTCTAGGGTAACAATGGCGGTCTTGGCCATGGAGTCCTTGTGCATAGGGACATCGTGCAAAGCTGCTTTGACATCCAGTTTTGGAAACCATCCGCTGCCCTGCTGGCGCTGCTGAATGTCGACAACCAGCGGCATAGGATAGGCGTCTTCCTCTGTTACTCGGTTGAGATCACGGAAGTCGACACAGAACCGCTTGGACCCGTCCGGTTTGCGGACAATGACCAAGTTAGCTCGCCAGGGACTGACGACAGGGACGATGACCCCTTGTGCTTTTAGTTCCGCGAGTCCCTCGTTGATGATTTGTTCTTGGTCAGGGAGGATCCGGCGGACTTTCTGCTAGATAGCGGCAGCTGTACCAGTGTTGATGACATGGACGGCACAGACCACTCCAAGGTCTGTTCCGGAGCCAGCGAAAATGTCCGCAAAGGAGTCGAGAAGGTCGCGGACGTCCTGCTTCTGTGCTGGTGAGAGTCGAGGGTGCAGGATGTGATCCCAGCGGGGAGGCGGAGGTGCGGATGGATCGCGGATGGGGTAGAATTCCTCGTCATCGTCCGAGGGGAAGCCCTGACCAAACGCCTATTCTCTCTGCTGCCACAACCCAAGAAGGTTTGCCCGTATTCCTGGTTTTGCCTGGTCCGCTACCAGTTCTCGCCATTCCTCGGCGGGGACCTGCTCCGTGTTCAGGATGACCTCCGCGGGGGTCTGGCCGCACCGGGAGCGGGTGAGTGAATCTTCCTGTGCGGCATCTGAGAGAGAGAACGACGCACCACCGGTGACTGTTACCGTTACCCGGTTGCCCACAGTGATGAGGGCGTACTCCTTAGTACCTGTAGCGGAGGTGAGCTGCATGATGCCCAGAGAGAACAGCAGGTTGCCTTGGCACGGAAGGAGGTAGTCCATTCCCAGGAGCACGTCATAGGTCTGTGCCTGTGTGATTTGGACATTGACTGGCTCATGGAGAGATCCCACATGTAGGGGAAGTCCATGCACTTCTCCGTCCCCATAGTCCATCCCTCCTGCCGCATTGCTGAACAGCCGACGTGTGGGGAGGATGCGTTCCGCCCAGCCGACCAAGCAGAGAACGCGGAGGGCAATCGTGGTGTGGGTCGTGCCAGTGTCGATGATGGCTAGTAACTTCCGGCCACAGATCCAAACCACACAGCAGGCAACCTCATAGTGGCAGTCTTCGCGGCGGGGTGGTTCCAGAGGCTGTGGCGCCCAGCCCCAGTCCACTTCATGTGTGCTCAAGACTGGTGGTGCCTCCGTGATGACTCGGCGGGTGTTTTGAGTACCGTGAGGTGGGGTAGTGCAGGTGAGGGAGATACCCACGATTTGGAGACGGTTGTTGGCTCTGGTGAATTCCTCCTTGAGCCGCGGAGCCAGTTCAGGATGAATCCAAAGGAAATCGAAGAAGTTCACATGTGTGATGGGTGTGGTGAAGAGCTTTTCCACGGGGTCTGTGGCATCTATGGCAGCAGGGGGAGTAGTGGGGGAAGCAAATTGAGTGGACACCACGGGTGGACCATCCGCTAGTCCAGGGTTCGCGGTGAGACGCTTCTCAGGGGGGCGCGTTGAACGGGCTGTCACGGCATCTTGCAGTCGGGCCTCGACAGCTTCTGCCCTCCGGCGTAGGTCACTCTGCAGCTGTGCGGCCTCGTGCATGTCCCATCCGCGGAGTCCTATTGTGCGAGCCTGTGTGATGAGTGCCACTTCCTCCGGAGTCGGGGGTACTTCCGTAGTCTTGTTCTCAGCCATAGGTAGGCCCAATTTTACATTGCGCGCGTCGGCGGTGGGATCCGCAGTTGGTTGGGGATTCGGGAGGAGTCCTTGCCCGGTCTGTGATTGGCCGGTAGGTGGCACATGCGGTTGCTGTGGCTGCTACTGTTGTGGCTGCTGCTGTTGTTGACCTGGCTACGTCTGGTTGTAGTACTGGTGCCACTGCTGAACCATAGGATGCTGGGACACCGGGTCAGGGCGCGGAGCTGCTTGTCGCTTACGAGGGCAATCCCGGGCAATGTGTTCCAGGCTTTTGCAAGTATAGCAAGCTTTTGCTGCGGAGGCGGGGCATGTGAGGAAGAGGGTGCATGGGCCTCGCCGCCCTGGTGTTGTCGGGTGGACCGTTGACTGGTGGAGATAGCCATGGCATCCTGTACCGCGTCTTGGAGGGAATGGTAGCGGTCAGCAATCATGAGACTGCTGATTTCATCCGGAAGTGCGCGGATGAGGTTCTGCAAGAGAACCCACAGTGGCAGGCCTTCCCCTTGCGGATTCTTGGCCACGAAGGCCCAGGTCAGGAATTGGTCTAAGAATCTGCGTATGTCCTCATCCTTGCGCATGACCTCCTTCTCGATCTTCCACAGGGCTTCTTCCTTCGTCAAATATTTGAAGCGCTCGATGAGGGCATTGCCAAAGTCCTCAAAAGATGGGAAGCGTGCACGTGCGTTGTACCAATCAGCTGCAGCCCCCTGGAGGTGGAGTTTCGCGGTGGCGAGGCAGAGGTCAGGCGGAATTCGGCCAATGCTAGCGTAGAGAGTAATCTGCTTGAGCCAGACCAAGGGGTCCTCCTCCGAGGCACCCTTGAAGGAGTCCAGCCACGGAATGTTTGCTGGCTCGGAGCGGATGTATTGTAGCTGCGGGACGGTGCTGCAGTTAGTCGTCAACGTAGTCACAGGAGGTGGCGGGGGGAGGGTCGCAGGTGGAGCTGCGGAGTATCCTGTCGGGGGAATTGGCATCTGGGGCTGCCCCGCGGTCATGGGAAGACTTGGCTACATGGGTGGGGGAAGCATGTACCAAGAAGAAGGCGCTGGTGCAGTAGCAGTGCAAGGTGTGGAGAAGAATGCCATCCCAGGGGGCGGGACCTGGGTCCCGTGTGCCGATGGTGCCGTCGCCTGGGGCACCCAGTACGCCTGGCTGGCAGGAATCGCAGCCGCGTAGTAGGGTTGAGCTGCTGGTCCCATGTTGGCAGTCAGGGCCGCCATTCCCCCCACAGAGTGTTGAGCCACATGTGTCTGCTGTGGTGGCGGGTGCGGGTGGCTCTATATCGTCAGTGGTGGATGTGGCATGAGCGGCGGTGCTTGGGGTGCTCCCCCCGCGGTCACTGTTCCAACCAATTGCTGGTGGGGAAATTGCTGATGGGCAATCATGGGTAGCTGCGGCGGCCCGTTGGGTACGAGTATCTGCGGTATCGCCCCCACCAGCGTCATGCCCATAGGCTGCTGGTTCTGGGTCATCCACAGGTGTGGAGTGGTAGCGGCAGGCTGAATCATGGTACCCATCTGTGCCATGCCCCCAAGCGCCTGCTGCTGATAGGTCAATGGTTGAGTCCCCGTTGGTGGCGGTTGAACTGTTCCCACCATGATTCCCTGGCTGCGGCATCGCCGCAGGAGGTTGGGCCGCCACCCCTGCTGGCGACATGGGCTGCCACGGTTGTAAAGTCGGTAGTCCATGCGCCGGTGGATGTTGAAGCGCTCCCGCCTGCGTCACGCTTGTTACCACCTGGGATGGGTACATCTGCTGCTGCGGCGGTGCCCTTGGTACGGTGTGATGTGAGGGCATTCCCACCAGTGGTATGCCCATGCTCGGCTGGAGAGGAGGCATCTGCTGCGGCCCTGGTCTGGGTGCGGAGAACTGCGGCGGCATCCCTGCCTGTTCGACTCCCAGAGGCTGCTGCAGCAAGTGCATTGGCGGCTGTGGCAATCCCGTTGCCTGGGAGGGTGTGGCTGGCTCCACCGTCGCCGCTCCCGTAGGCGGGGAAGGCTGATTCGTTGGCGGCTGATTCACCGGCAGCTACACGGATCCCGGTGTTTGTGAGGGCACTGGCATCCCCAGCTACCTGTCTCCTGGGGGGAGCGCTAGTGGGGCCATCTGCTGCTGCTGCAGTCCAGTCACAGGTGATCCCGCTGATATACCCACCGGAACCATCCCTGCCAGCTGCTGCGGCAGGTTCGTGTCCAGGGGCATCCCAAGCGCGGAGGCTGGTGATCCCGCCTGCTGCAGGTTCATCGTTCACTGCTGCTCATCCGCCGTTAGGACCCCGGAGGTCCCTGATTCCTCGGGGTTCTGTAGTAGAGTTTGCGGATGCACTGGCGGAGGTACGTGCTCCGCCACTGTACTGCCAGCTACCAGCGGTTGCTGCCCGCCTCGACGCCGGCAGACCAATCCGCGATAGGCTTTGAACCCCCCACCACCGGAGGAGTCCTCCGGCGATGGTGGTGCATCGGAGAACCACTGGGCTCCCAGCGGTACCTTCTCCTGCTCCTTCTGTCCTTGTTGGTACATGATGGATCCGCGGCTGCCGGACCTGTGGATGGTCTCCACTTCCACGCGTTCGCCCAACGCATCCATGATATGACGCCAGTGCAGCTGTTCTAGCCACTCGGTCACACATCGGTGCTGGATGAGCGGATCGGAACCTGGTGAGGAGCTGACTAGGGCACAGAACAGCGCAGGCGAGGAATCTCGGCTGCCTGCGAAAGTGGCAGCCCGGCGTGGAAGGAAACACCGCACGGATGATTGCTGCTGTTGCCGCCGCCTGATGTTGCGGTGTATGTAGCTGGATGCCGACATCAACGACTGATCTGAAGTTTGCGTGTAGTTCCGCTGAACAAAGAGCGGGGAACTGTCCACGCTCACCGTACCATGACACTGATACCCCCAATTTTGCCGCACCCTTGATTCTCTCCGCGCTGACCTTGTTCCGCGCCTGTGCGCGGACCGTGCACTTTCACCACGTATCCAACGGAGCACAGACAATAATTCCAAGCTGCTTGACAATTCCGCGGACTACAGGTTCAGACCTTTATGCATGAACCTCACCGATGAATGACACTCCGCGGTCCCTTTGTCGCCACACGCGAGCCCGCCACCTTGTGACGTCCAGCTCCTCTCTGCGGAATCCTCGTTCTGTGGACGTGTGCAAGCAGGGACAACGCTGGCAGCTGACTTCATCCGGGCTGTTGGCTCTTCACGCACTTAGTCCCACAGACCGCGGACAGGACACTGCGAGCAATGGAAGGCAAGGGGACGGTGGGCTGAGAACACGGATGAAAGCGGGTAAATGTCTTTGATCAACTGAGCAGATCACATGGAATGCGGAGTATTGCTCGAGCAAGCAAGCAAGACTGAGCCACACTCGTGCTATTGCTACCTAGGTTCTTATCTACTTGGGACTCCGCACGGTGTCTCCATGTCGTGGGTCTCATCCCTCTCCTCTTCTTCCTACTTGGACTCCATGCGGTGCGGCTACGCACTGCGGGTCTCATCCTCAAACTCACACAGCACATCCTCTACTGATCCTCTTCTTCATCCGCGGCTCGTGCACATGGTCTTCGTGTCCTTCCTTGAATCTTCGTCTTCCGCGGTGCGTCTCCAGTGATTCCTCCGTGATTGATGCGACAGGTTTCATGCTGATTGGCTGTTATCCCCCTGATTGCCCGTTTGTCCGCTGACCTGCCTGCCCCTGTCTCAGTGACTACGTGTTTCCCCGCGGCTCATTCCTTGTTCCCTTTTCACCGCGGATCTCCTCGCCGTTGCTTCCCGCCTTCTCTTCACCATCACGGGGTTCCACGCCATCCCACGCTCAACCGCTTCCGTGGGAGCCAGCGTTCCGCGCGCGGTTCTCATCTCACCCATGTTCTATCTCCGTGGATTGGCCCCCTACGCGGAATAGCGGTAAGAACATGCATGACACGCCTCCGCCAACACTGCTGATTGGAAGAGTAGATTCATGGGCACCATCCGGGTCCTGCATGTCTCTACCAACATTGCCATGTTGTAGGTCATTGAATCGAGATCCACTCAGCACATGACCTGTCGCCGGGAGTGGTTTGTCATCTACATCATTACTGAACCTCGTAGGTTTTACGTGGGTGATAATCATGTGAAGATGGCAGTGGGAGTGTGAGATTTTCTTCTGTGCTTCGGTCCAGGGGAAGCACGTATAATGTGGTGTGAAGGGGGTGCTCCATGTTCCGGGGCTGGCACCTAACCTCTTCTCTGTATCTTCTCTCATCGCACAAGTCCTGCAGGTCCGCTTTAAGAATGCTGGCTGCACCATCTCAGCACGTGCGAGCCAGGTGCTTGCAAAGACGGACAACAACGATGGCCTCTACCGTCTTTTCATGGCATTGGAGAAGGGAGCTGCCTTAGCAACGGCTGCGAGAGTGGGAGACAATGACATCTGCCTGTGGCATCGCTGGCTTGGACACCTCGGCTTTGGTGCAATCGTCTCCATAGAGAAGATGGAGCGTAGCCTGCAGATAAAGGAGGTGAAAAAGCCTGGTACGTTGGCCTACTAGAGCTGCATCAAAGGGAAGCAAGCCTACTCTCCATTCACTAGGGAGGGAAAGGCAACAACTGGGCTTCTCTCTCTTGTGCACTCTGACGTGTGTGGTCCCATGCCATCGCAGTCCTTGTGCGACAAGCTTTACTCTATGACTTTCATTGATGAAAAGTCATGAAAGATGTGGGTGTTCTTTCTGGCCGGAAAGGATGAGTGTTTTGATGCATTCAACACAAGGGTGGCTGCTTCGCAGAATGAGAGTTGTAGTCATCTAAAGGTGCTTCACACTGATGGCCATGGTGAGTACCTCTCCAATGACTTCCGTGACTTCCTCAAGCACCGCGGGATCCGACACGAGATGACGCCACCCACAACACTGCATCTGAAGAGCGTGGCTGAGCGTGCTGACCACATACTCATGGAGCGTGTCCACAGCATGCTCAAGGACAACGAGCTCCCACCAACATTCTAGGCGGAGGAAGTCAACACCACCGTGTACCTGAAAAACCAGAGCCTGGCTCGTGCTGTGCCGCTGATGACACTGGAGGAGGCGTGGACGGGACGCAAGCCGACTGTCACCACCTAAAGATGTTAGGGTACAGGGAATTCGTCCATGTGCCTGCCGCTAACCGCAACAAGCTGGAAACCAAGGGTGTGAAGGTTGCCTTATTCAGCTATGACACCGTGGGATGCCGCCTGTACAACCTCGCTGAATGCAAGATCATCCGCAGCCGTGACATGGTACTCAAAGAGAACGTGAAGGGCTGGACATGGAGTCCTATGGAAGCAGTCACGGTTGCATTGGTTCTTGAGCCAGTGAGAGCCGAAGAGCCTGCACCTGAAGAGGAGCAAGCGGAAGGTACTGGTGACAGGGAAGCAGAGGGAGCTGAGGAGGCGAAGCAGTTGGCAACCAAAGCAGACAAGGAGGAGCAGCCAAGGAAGAAGTAGCAGCTGCCATGGAGGTCTGCATGCCTCCACCATGGTGCAGATGGTCCTGTGGAGCCGCTGTGGCCATCTGAGCGCTTCGCAAGCAAACAGAGACCACTGGAGGAGCTGCTTAAACCTATGCGCTTTTTCTCCACAAGATTCTTCTGACCTCAAGCTCCTCTTCCTCACCGTCACCGATGACCCAACGACATTCAGTGAAGCCATACACAGTGAGGATAAAGCAGATTGGTGCACCACAGCAGACCAGGAGTACAAGACACTCATTAAAAACAAGACCTGGAATCTCGAGGAAGCTCCACATGGAAGCCGGGTGATCGCCTGCATGTGGATCTTCCGGAACAAGCGCAGTGCTGATAGTAAGGTGCTCTGGTACACAGCACGGCTGGTTGTGAAGGGTATGTGCAGACTGAGGGTGTGGATTACAACAAGATGTTCACACCCGTCGCAACCTTTTCCTCGATCCATGCAATCCTTGCTCTTGCCACTGCCATGGACTTGGAAGTGCACCAAATGGATGTAACATGTGTATTTCTGAATGGTGACCTCGAGGAGGATGTGTACATGGAGCAGCCGAAGGGGTATGTGGTGGAAGGGTAGGAGAAACATGTGTGCAAGCTTGTGAAGGTACTCTACAGCCTGAAGCAAGCGCCATGTACATGGTACCACAAGATTGATGAGCAGCTGGCTAGCCTTGGTGCTCAGCGAGGCAGATCATGCGGTCTATGGACGCATACAGGACGCAAGCCAGGTCATCATCATGCTTTATGTTGATGAATTGCTTATTGCCTCTGACTCAAAGTCTTTCCTTGACGATTCTATGTAGTCCTTTGCAGCCACGTTCGACATGAAGGACATGGGAGAGCAGAGCTACTACCTGGATCTCCAGGTGTAAGTGTGATTGGCAGAAGCAGGTATTGGAGCTATCATGAGCACTTACATGAGCGACATCTTCAAGCGCTTCAACATGGGAGGTGCACAGAAGGTGGCGACACTACTAGAAGCGGGAGAGAAGCTGAGCCTCACGCAGGCTCCTCATGACAAGCAACAGAGCAGCTGCATGGAGGCGCTACCATACCAAGTAGCAGCCAGAAGCCTCATGTATGAAGACGTCTGCATGTGCCTCGACATAAGCCAAGCATTGGGAGCAGTGAAAAAGTTCTGTTCCAGCCCGGGTGTGCCACATTGGGAAGCGTTCAAGCCCGTGCTGTGCTACCTCAACAGCAGCAGCAGCCTTAGCCTTACATTCAACGGCAAAAACAGCCCAATCTTCATCGGTTACAGCAATGCAGAGTGTGGTGGAGATCTAGACACGAGGAGATCGACTAGTATTTTTGTGTTTTTTCTTGGAGGAGCAGCAATCAGCTGGAGGAGCAAGAAGCAGGAGTGCATTTCTCTCTCCTCCACTGAGGCAGAGTACATCACTTTGAGCGAAGCAGCAAAGAAAGCAGTGTAGCTGCATGAGCTGCTGGCAAGTCCTGGGCAGCAACGGAAAACAGCAACGACCATCTCCTGTGACAACATGAGCGGAATCACGCTCACAAAGAACACAGAGTTCCACGCCCGCACCAAGCACATTGGTCTGTGCTACGACTTCATCCGTGAACTCGTGGAAAAGGAGGTAGTGGACGTCAAGTTCTGCCCCTCAAGCATAATGCTGGCAGATTTCCTGACCAAGCTGGTAGGAGCACATCGCTTTCAGCAGCTGAGGGCACCGTGCGGACTTGTATGAATTTTTTTTTCTCGCGACCATCAGGCACAACAGATGCATAGCATATGTATTCCTGGTTGTTTAGTATTTTGAACTCAACTTGGATTCCGTTTGAGAGAGGTATTGATTTTCAAGTTTTGGAGGCAGTGGGTCCGGTTCAAGTAACGGCTCATGCACTACCAGTACCAATAATGGCCAGAAATACTGGCAAGGGAGGCTTGGAGCGCCCTTCAAGGTAGAAAGACGGCAAGAGGACCTTCCGGGAACTTCAAGGAAGGTTTCCACCAACATTATTGGTTGTGCACATGGCAGGGATGGTAATTCTCTTGTGTGAAATTGTGACTACCGTTCATCCCGCTAAACGAGGAGTGTACTAGGAGGTGGATTTTGACAGAGTGGTTCTCCCAACTCCATGTGCCAAATGAGGAACACTTAGGCTTGTTAAAAATCTGTGCTTGTTTAGTTTTTACATCCACGAGGCAAACCAGCCATTCAAGACCTCTACACAGCTTAAGACGCTTCCGTAATTTTGTCTCTGCAACCTGCAACTTGTCTCTCACATACATTTGGTCCTGCCTAGCGGCTTTTGGTGACCTGATCTCCCGGAGGGCTGCTCAGGTTTCTATCTCTCTCTCTCTCTCTCTCTCTCTCTCTCTCTCTCTCTCTCTCTCTCTCTCTCACACACACACACACACACACACACACACACACATACACACACACAC
>SZWC01024043.1:20554-31541 GCA_023375785.1 Penium margaritaceum
CAAACACACACACACACACACACACACACACGCACACACACACACACACACACACACACACACACACACACACACACAGGTACACAAATACACACACACACATGAATGCATGTGCACGCACACATGAAACAAACACACACAAGAGGATGTGCTTCTTCCCTTCTTCACGTGCATAATATGATGGACATGATGTCCATGTGCACACCAAATCCTGGGTTCCCAAATCGGATTCGCAAATCCGGATCCGAGATCCGGATTCGCGAATCCAAATCTGTGAAAATGGATTCGTCAAAGATTTGCAAATCTGTTATGCAAGTCTTCGAGGAATGGACGAGGGGAGGGAGAGGGGGTGAGGGGAGGGTGGCGACTTAGAAAAAACAGCAAGGAGTCCAGGCCAACTCCCTGCATGAGATAACCCTTCTTGGTAGGGTTGTCGCATGCATGTCTATTGGCCTGTTGTGGACGGCAAGCCACGTCAGACTCATCACTCACAGACAGGCTTGACGCGTGTCTGAACAGGCTCGCAAACCACTAGTTGCCTTGGTGGGCAATCTACGGCTACCACATCAGGCTTGTCACCAAGCCTGTGGTTTGTCAGCAGTTGAAAAGCCAAGTTTGAACTGCCGAGGTCCTACTGTCGACGCATTGACGAGGACGAGCTCTCACCATCGCATAAATTATTATGTGTGTGCGGCGACAAGGGTTGGTGCGGACCAGTGTCTTTTTTTTCAACTCTAAGAGCCTGCTGCACAGACCCATGAAAGGATTCGCAAATCCGTGAGGATTCGCAAATCCGGACCCGGATTCGCGAATCCGGGTCCAGGGTTGGATTTGGATCCGCGGATCCAGGTCCATCTTGAGATTCGGGAATCCGGCCCGGTGTGCACCCTTATGGACATCAGGGTGACAGAAAGTGACAAAAATAGGTCACTTGATAAAACTCATCTGGTATGACATCTACATAGAGGCATTGCAGGTTCTAGCGCACTTGAATGAACTTCATTCGGAGTGCATATGAGTGAGCTATGGATTTCCAAAGTTTGGAGATTATGGGTCGGGTTGAAGTGACGACTCAAGTGGTTTTCAGCTCAACAGGCAGCATAATCATTGGCCAGGACGGTTGAGAGTGGCCTTCAAGGAGAAACGACGGCTGGAGGACCTCCAAAAGACTTCAAGGAAGGAGCAGTCTTCGATTATTGGCCGTGCAGGTCGTGCGAGACATCATTCTCATGCATGAGAAGGTGACTGCCACTTATCCCGTTAGGCTAGGAGAGTGTGCTAGAGGATCAACAGTGTATCTCAGTGCTCCCTTAGCCAATTGAGGCATGTAAGGGCTTTTTAGAAAGCTGTGATCATTTACTTTGTCACTCAAGAGTCTATTCAGTCATTTGCACTTTTTGAAAGCCTGCATTTGCTTCTGTAAGTTCTGTCTGTGCAACCTGTAACTCCCTCTCACAAACAGTTGGTCCTACCTAGGCGGCTCTTGGTGAGCTTGATTACCTCCCTGAGGGCTGCCCCAAGTTCCATCAATGATATCAGATCTAGAACAAGGCTTTTTCCTCATCTTTGAGGCATTCCTTTAATCCTGTTGTGTGAGAGAGTCGTTTGTGGGCTGACATTGTCCTACTATGGCGACATTCGCTTCTATTTTGGCCGGCGTCAACATCACCAAGTTCAAAGGCAAGAACTTATTCAACTGGAGAAACAACATGAAGATGGTGCTGATGGAAAAGGGACTCCACAGACATGTGAATGAGGAGGAAACAGCTCAGTCCTCTCAATCACCTGGTGAGGCCCGTACCCACCGCGAGAAGCGTGATCGTGCCCTCGCCACCATCTACCTCTACCTCGCCGAAGGGCAGCAACTCCTCATACATGGCATCCTCACGCCAAAGGAGGTTTGGAAGAAGCTTCATTCTACTTATGCATCCAAGTCAATCCTCATGAATATTCAGCTGTGTTGTCACTTTCACACTGTGAAGATCGATGAGTCAAGATCCATGATTGACTACATCAACATGGTGAAGCCTCTCCTTGACCAGCTCTGTACAATTGAGGACCCTTTCAAGGAGCGTGTGCTTATACTAACCATTCTCTCTGGCCCTCCTAGCAGCTAAACTCCTCTCATTGTTGCCCAGGACCAGCGCGGCAAAAGCGTTCCCTCAAAGATGTGGAGGAGAGCCTATTGTTTGAGGAGGAATGATGCAAGGGAGAGGAGGGCGAAAGCGGACTGGATGTTGCTCTCATCACCAACTCTGGTCTTGGGAGTGGTGCTGCACCAACCAAGAGCAACGGCGGTGGAGAGAAGAAGAAGGGGAACTGCCACTACTGCGAGAAGCCGGGCCATTGGGCGCGCGAATACCGAAAGAAGAAGACGGACCTTGCAGCTGGAGTGGGAGTAGGAAAGCAGTCCGGCGCTTCTGCGAACGCAACAGATTGGGAGAGTAGATTCATGACAACCATCCGGGTCCTGCACGTCTCCGACAACACCGCCTTGTTCTAGATCATTGACTCGGGAGCCACACGGTACATGACGTGCCGCCGAGAGTGGTTTGTTCTCTACACCGCCATTGAACCTCGTCGGGTGTACATGTGGGACAACCATGTGCAAATGGTGGTTGAGGAGGGTGAAGTGTTTTCTGCTTCTTTTGAGGGTAAGCACGTGGAACATCATATAAAGGGGCTGCCCCATGTTCTGAGGCTGGTAGGTAACCTCTTACCTTTCTCATCTCTCATCTCCAAAGGCATGCAGGTTCACTTTGAGAATGGTGGTTGTACCATCTCTGCCTGTGCAGGCCGTGTGCTTGCAAAAGTGGACAAGGTGGATGGAATTTACCGACTTTACGTGACATTGGAGAAGCAAGCCGCCTCAGCATTGGTGGCGAGAGAGGGAAAACACAACATCGGCCTGTGGCACCGCCGGCTTGGTCACCTCGGCTTTGGCGCCATCATCTTCATGCAGCAGATGGTTTGTTACCCGGTGCTCAAGGGTGTGAAGCAGCCTGGTGCCTCAGCTTGTGAGTGCTGTATTGAAGGGAAGTAAGGATGCTCTTTTTTCACGGGAGAAGGGGAGGGGGCGGCTGAGCTTCTCTCACTCGTTCACTCTGATTTGTGCGGTTCCAAGCCATCACAGTCCTTTTCCGGCTAGTTGTACTTTGACACATTCATTGATGACAAGTCAAGGAAGACGTGGGTGTCCTTCCTGGCTGGAAAGGATGACTGTCTTGATGCTTCTAAGGTGTGGTTTACTACTGCACAGACTGAGAGGGGCAGGCGGTTGCAGGTGCTTCGCATCAACGGTAGAGGAGAATACCTCTCCAATGACTTCTGTACCTCCCTCAATCGTTGCGGGATCAAGCAGGAGGTCACCCCACCTGGTACACCACAGCTGAATGACGTGGCTGAATGTGCAAACTGCACACTCATGGAGCGTTTTTGTAGCATGCTTCAAGACACAGAGCTTCCGCCAACCTTTTGGGTAGAAGTGGTCAACACTCCCGTGTACCTGAAAAACCAGAGTCCTACACGTACCGTGCCGCTGATGACACCGAAGGAGGCATGGATGGGACGCAAGCCAACAGTAACGTACCTAGAACTCTTCGGGTGTGGCGCATTCATGCACGAGCCTGCCGGAAGCCGTAACAAGCTGGACACAAAGTTGGTGGAGGCCGCCTTCTTGGGCTACGACACCATGGGATACCGCCTCTACAACTTTGCTGCATGCAAGATCATCCGGAGCCGTGACGTGGTCTTTTAAGAGGACGTGAAGGGCTAGAATTGGAGCCCTATGTCTGCAATTCCACTTGCTCCCACACTTGTACTTAAGTGGGAGAAGAACCGGTAGCAGAAGAGGGCAGTGCGGAAGATGGCGGTGATAGCGGCAATGACAAGGAGGTGGAAGGAGCTGAGAAGAAGAAGGAGTCAGCAACCGAATCTGATGAGAAGAGCAGCAAAGCACCGTATAGCAGCTGAAGACTTTGATGGTCTGCACACATAAAAAAAGGTGTGAGGGATAGTGGGGAGAAGCTACGACGGTCCGAGAGGCTTCCGAAGAAGCAGAGGCAACAAGGTGAGCGGCTGAACCTGTGTACCACTCCACCACCAACAGAGTCTTGTGACCTTGAACTCCTCTTCCTCACCATCACCGATGACTTAGCCACATTCGTTGAAGCCATGCACAACACCAAGGCGGTAGATTGGCGTGCCAAAGCAGACGAGGAGTGTGGTGCACCCATGAAGGATGGCACCTGGACTCTCGAGGAAGCTCCATGCTGCATCCAGGTGATTGGGTTCCGGTGGATCTTCATGCACAAGCGTGGTGCGGATGGTAAGGTGCTAAGGTACAAAGCACAGCTGGTTACAAAGAGGTATGCACAGACTGAGGGTGTGGATAACAATGAGACATTCGCACCTGTCGCCAAGTTCCTGTCCATCTAAGCGATCCTCGCTCTTGCTGCTGCTATGGACTGGGAGGTGCACCAAATAGATGTGATGTGTGTATTTCTGAGTAGTGACCTTGAGGAGGCTGTGTACATGGAGCAGCCGGAGGGGTATGTGGTGGAAGGGAAGGTGTGCAAGCTTGTGAAGAATCTCTACGGCCTGAAGCAAGCACCGCGAGCATGGTACCACAAGATGGATGAGCCGCTGGCTAGCCTTGGTTTTGTGCATAGTGCAGCTTTAGCCGGGTTGTTACCAGGCCCGCTATCCCGGACGACTGCTTGCAGGCATAAAGCACCCAAAACGCATCCGACGATTCCGTGAGATCCAAAACCATGCGCTAAGGATGGACAACATGATTGGAACCTGTTCCATTGACACATTTTGCTTTTTTGACTATGTTACAATAAAAAATTAGAATTTGGTTTGCCAGATTGTTCGCTACCCACCGACTTTCATGGGCGTGTTGTGATTTATGACGTTCCTGTCAACCTGAACAGTTTACTGTGACCACTCGGTCGTGTCCATGCTTGTGTAGATCCGTGATGCGGACCCAGGTGGCACCGGGGCGTCGTCTGGTGGTGGACTACCTGCTTGGAGCTGATCGACGGTCGCCCCAGAGTCCTGGATAGTGTCTGGGACCTTCTTTAGTTTTTCTACAGCTTGTAGGATTTTATCGGTGGACTGGCCGTGGGCACATACAATGCATTTCTTTGCATTGTGTGTCCACCGTTTGTTGCTGGATGCATGCATGTGACCAGTCGTAGCGTCCGGCTTGAGATTTTGCACGTGTAGGTTCATACGGCGTAGCGTTCTGACTTGTCTACGTTGAGTTACGGCCAAAACAGTGGTAGTGGGCCGGTTTTAGGACAGACCTTGCACTGCCACGTGCGACACCCGCCGTGCACCGCGGCAGGTCCTTATGCCATGGACCTGTCATTGGTCATTCCTCTCTGCAAATGCTATCTGTAGCATTCTGACACTTTGCCTTGTGTCCCCTAGCCAGACCCTTGCCGTTGTGTGCACGACTTGTGACTGTCGTCACCGTCTGACCAGGCACTAATGCCTAGTCAGCGGCAACATCGCTAGGCAGCTTCCACGCACTTTCTCATGGTATCAGAGCAACGAGACTCTTCTCCCTGAGCTGCGTCGCAGAGACGTAGCACCGACAGCAGGAGTGAGAGTCACCGCCGCCGCCGTATCCTGGGACTCGTTGCAACCATTTTTCAACAACGACATCATCACTCAGTCCCCGCCACCACATCAGGTGAGCTACGGCATTTACTAGCTCCAGCAGCAGCAGCACCACCACCACCGGGTGGCACCAACAGCCGTGTCTAGCTGCCAGCCGGTACACACACACACACACACACACACACACACACACACATACGCGCACGCACACACACACACACACATACAAAAAGGAGTAGCAGCTCGCAGCAACAGCTTGCGGCGGCACCTACGAGCACTGACTGCGCGTAGTGGCGGCAGCTGCTCACAGTAGCAGCGGCATTAGCAATCGCGAGCAGCAACTGCAGCGCATCAGCAGCAGCGCAGTAGCAACATTGCAGCTGTTGCATCGACTACAGTGCAGCAGTAGCAAAGCAACAATAGGGGAATCAGCAGCAGCGCAGCAGCAGCATTGCAGCTACTGCGTAGTTTCTACTACACAAAAACTACATAGTAGCTACATAGCTGCAAGCAGGGGTGACGAGGCCACCCCACCGGTCACACGGAGTTCGCACGCCCTTCCTAAAAAAATCGTTGGTGAAAAAAACGATAGCAAAAAAATGCTAGCGTTTTTTCCGCTAGCGTAAGAAACACTGACGTCATCATCGGCTGTCCTGACTTCAGCAATTTTGGGGTCAAAAATTCAAATTTTCTAAACATTTCATCTCCTCGAGAAACGCTGTTGGTTTCTCGTTTGGAGCATTTTTATGTTTGGCCCCATACTGAGCGCTCACATGGCAGAGACCAGTGACAAGGACAAAGGACCACCAGATCCTTCTTCCTCGTCAACACGATGAGATACATCACCTACAACAGTAGCAGACCGACACCATCCGCACGTTCACTGATCTTCTTCGGAGTCAGTCCACGGCCCCCCATCACACCTATGAAGGAGTCGGCGGTGTCACACCTTCTGCACAGCAGTCAGCATCTACACCGAGGAGAGCGACTGGACAGAACCCGCCACTTCTTGATCCTTTGGAGGAGGACCCTGATATGCCAGGCATGGACGATGACACTCCCGAGAGGGAGATTCGCGTACTTTAGGAGCGTCTTTGCCTGTTGCAGACGCGCTCCCGTTCCCTGTCCCCGGAGATATGATCTTCGCCTGAGACCTACCCTGGCGACTTTCCTCGTCCCGATGTCTTCCCCATCCCTCGTCTTTCCCATCCTGTGGTTTCTCTCCCTTCGGAGCGGCAACGTAAGGACTTCGAGACACCGCCCCCACGATATGTTAGCGATGATGGCTTTGACTATTGGGAGACCCTCTTCCACGTCTGGGCCACTTGAGAGGGGGTTTGGCCCTACTACCACAGTTAGTACCAGGTTACGGACCGTGCTCAGGTGCTGACAACGGCTCGGGCGATGCGTGGACTTTTTTACGTCATGCCTCGCGAGACTGTCGTGGAATTTTGCCCCTTCCTTGGAGAGGCCGGCACAAGCGCGGCTGCCGACCCACGTCAGGGCTGGGAGCTGGCATTGTCCCTACTTGCTGCAGAGACACACGCAACCCGCGCGGCTCACATCTGCGCCTTCCACTCCTTTCGTCAGGGACCTGCCGAGCCCACAGCCGCTTAATGGAAACGCGCCATATGCATCTACACGCGCCTTGGGACCGCAAGAGGGACACAGCTGTGGGCGCTTCGCACGCTCGTGATCAGAGTACGTCTTCAGCATGCCGACAACTTCACAAGGTACAGTGACGCCGCGCTGGAGCCCTTCTCCACCTCCCTCCATCTTCTTCCTTGGGCGCATCAGCTTTTCCTCCAGGTGACATCCACTCGTGAGGCAGCCGTTGCCCACCAGGAGAGTTCACTTGCTACACCGGTCATCGCGTCACCACCGACGCCTCTCTCGCAGTTCACTTCTCCATCCTCTGGCACACGTTCCTCTTCCCCTTCCACCCCAGCTACCCCAACTGAGACACAAGGTGTGGCAGCAGTAGCACAGGGGAAGAAGAGCAAAAAGAAGCAAGGCTTGGACCAGCAGTAGTCACCGCAGCAATAATCATCAGGCGGTAGCAGTGGATGCACTGTTCACTGCTACAACTGTGGAGGCACTCACTGCTCCACCGAGTGCCAGCAGCAGCTCGACTGGGCGTGGATCACTCGCAGTCTTCATGCTACACATGCACAGCGGTCTGCGTTGAGCAGCACAGCCTCTAGTCGCGCGGCGACCACGACCGCAGTAGTACCCGCTTCTCCACCGGCGAGCAGCGGAGACCCGGACCCCGGTGAACGCAACATCACCGAGCTCCGTCAGCTCCTGGCGCTTCGCTCTCAGGGAGGTGCAAGTGTGTCGTCACAATCGGGTGGTTCAGAGACTGTTTTTTTGTCTGTTCTTGTCTCTCGTGATGACTCGTGTGGGGGAGCACAGCTGGCATGTGACGATGATGGGCCTGACAGTACAGATTGGATTTCTGAGTCTCACCTATGCGCCCTTTGTCGTTCTCCGTCCTCTGTTGCCGAGCACCCGTCTGCAGCCAAGTGTTCCATTGCCCGTTGTACCGTGACGTCCTCGAGTCATGATTCGGGTGGCACTTGGATCATCGATACTGATGCCACTTACCGCATGACATGTCGTAGTGAGTTTGTTGTCCTCGGTCTTGTGGCGTTTGTTCGCTCCGTTCACACAGGCTCTGGTCAGTCCTTGCCAGTCCAGGGTGTTGGGATTGTGTGCTTCGATGGTCCGTCTGGTCCCTTGTATCTCTCCGACGTGCTTTTTGTGTCTGACCTTGAGCTCACCTTGCTCTCTGTGCGTGCCTGTACTTTGATGGGACTCTCTGTGGAGCACACTGCCGACTCCGTGACAGTGACTGCTCTTGATGATCGCATTGTTGTCCTTCGTGCCTCTATTGTGGATGATCTGTATCACGTTCCTCAGATCTCTTCTTCTCCTTGCTCCCCTTCCCCTCCTGCTCGTGTGTTTGTCACTGGTGTCTTATCTGCTGAGCACCAGCACCTGCTGCATCGACGTATGTTTCATGTGGGCTCCGACACTGTGTCGAAGCCCACAGAGGCCCCCAACGCCTTCATGGATGGTATCACAACCACCTCATGCTGCCACTACCCATACTTCCTCTCCTTTTCTCTCAGCGTGACCTCCAAGGCCACTCTCGGCTGCTGCCTCAATGCCCGTCCCAAGGGGGACTACTATGGATCCAGATGACCACATCAGGAACCAGTCTGTAGCCTGTTGATGTGTGGAGGTATGCAATTTCCGGGTGCCTCTCTGGAAGCACCCCCAATCAGCTCGTTTGTCATCCCGCCCATGCTACCCTCCCACACCACAGCATCCAACTCATACACCACTGCGTCATGGACAACCTTCAGGGCCTCATCCCATGTGAACCGGAGTGCATGTTGTGGCGCACACGGGCGGATTGGAGCCCCTGCTTGGCAGATGCAAATCGAGGTCTGCCAGGGATGCGCAATGGACAACCCCAACCAGAACCAGTATGCAACTCGCCAGTCCTCAGGTGTCATGCAAAACTGGTTGGTGAAGGATGTGGTATGTGCCAGCAGTCACTATCCACTGTGATCCCCCTGGATCACCGTCAGACACTGCAGCTGTGGCCATGCCTCCGCCTCTCCCAGCTCCAATGTCACCACTGTCCACAGCTCATCCAGCTGTCACTTGTGTACGTGGGTGCAAAGGTCCTCAAACAGGTATTGTAGGCTCCCCGGCACACATGCTGCTAACTTAAGGACTTCACAACCTAATGTAGCAGGGAATCCCTGTAGCTCTACCTCCCTTGGCTCCAAGAAATTCCTGTGGTGCCATCCCCCTCGATCCGCCTCCTTGCCCTGTCCTGGCTCTCCAGGCCCCAGCAGGTTAAGGAGGAAAAGCACTGCATGCCAGATCAAAGGTTAGCTGGAAACAAATGACAGTGGGGCCAGGTCTGCCACCGGCATCAATCCCACCACGTCCAACTATATCAGGAGGCATGGCCGCTGCTCCGCATGATCCACCACCCGTGTAAGCCAGAGTGCCACTGTCTGGCTTGAGGCCCTTCTGAATGTGTAGTATGACTGTGGATTTAGAGTCTACACAGAAAAATGTGAGACAAGCCCAACGATGGGGTCGATCCATCAAGAATTGAGTAAACTATGCCCGGCTAAAGGTTGGACCGGATTATTACTTAAAAACAAGAAGGTTGGGAACTCATTTTTTTCAAGAAGTCTTACTAATCAATTTTATGTTCTGATTACAGTGCATTATAACTTGCAGGAACACAGAGAGAGCTAAACTTAAGCAGTGATTAAGATCCATATTTGTATTGCAAGGCTATGGTCACTATCATCACAAACTTAAATTGAATAAAGAAACCTTTACCGATGAAAAAAAACAAGAATTGAGGCCAATTTCCATGTTGTGGAATAGCCCTGACTGCCCCTCCAATGGCAGGCTTCTTGTTCTTTTCATGACTTGCGCCAGAGTAGAATACTAGGAACAAGCATCTTAAAATGGGAACGGGCACTCCTTGTTTAGTTTTGTCCTTTTGCATGGTACAACAGGATCGATTATTGGTGAAGAACGTAAATCAAGACCGTGAAATCCATGAAGTTGAAAGTCTAAATAGGCAATTTTTTTGTGAGAGTATCCTGACATTGAAAGAGGTGAGAAAGCATGAATACACAATAACAGAAATCAATGAAAATTTTATGCCACAGCTAGTGAACAACACAGATTCATCCTGATGGTTTCTTAAAATCATTCAATGACTTTGTGAAGGCATCGCACAAACAACAAAACTTCTTGTCTCTTCTGCATGGTACACTGTTTATGGCCCAAAACATTGATGCGATACACTTTACATTTCTTGGGGGGAGGGGGTGTGGAGATTGGATCCCTTCCATTTTGAATGGCTTTCTTCCCTCCAGAAATTCTGAACCTATTGAAAATGTGTAGCTGATGGTGTTCAAGGAGAAGATGGCAAAAACTCACGGAACACAACATGATCATATCAGAATCCACAGCTGGGTATCGTTAATTGGAACTTAAGTGAACACGCCGACGTGTTCACTGGATACTCATTCATGTACATTCATCCAAGACATGTTGGGTAGGGGGGTGACTATAGTCAACCCCTCCAATCCTAGACAAAAATGGACTAGAGTGATCCAAAATTCCAGGTTGATGGTTCATACGCTTTTCTGGAATGGCAGTGACGTGTTCACAAGTACAAAAAGATGTTGTCTCTCCCAATTCTTTTGCAATTAATTTCCCACTATACTCACCCGATACACTCTTCACTTTTCAGGAGGTAGGAAGGGATTGGATATGGGACCCCATGAATTTCAACCCCCCCCCCCCC
>SZWC01024045.1:21768-32036 GCA_023375785.1 Penium margaritaceum
GGGATGGGGAAAATTCATGCCATTGGGGTGGTTCAGGACGCCATGAAATACTGCAAGATGGAGTTGAATCGACATATGAAGCAACGATATGGGAAGTGTCACACGGAAAGCGTGCATAGTGTTGCGTGATAATGAATCACTTAGATGTACATCTACATTCACTATCCAGGTAAACCTGGGTAATCTTTTCATTTACATAAACTCTGAGATTCGTCATTAAACGTACTTACGTATACACATATGATTTTCCACATATATGCATACAGATATTCATATATACATCCACAACCATCACCGTATGAACATACGAATCCATAAAAAATGATATTATACTGTATATATCCAAGCATATTCTGATATATTAAAATACTTTTGTATGTGACAAAAATGTTAATTTCACATTCTTGTCTTCTTGAAGTATGATTGAATTCTACCTCTGCAACAATAATGTTTTAAAAGGTTCTGTTTTCATGTTATTGGAGTAATAGAACATGTTCTCCGATGTATTGTTAGGAAATTCAGTTTTTAGGTGGTTTCTCCCTACTATTTACCCATTTCCTGTTGCGTCTAGGCGGGTTCAAGTGACAGGATCTTATTGTAGTGGCGGGACAAGAAAGGTCTGAAAGATAATAAAAAATACTTTATGTGCCACGCAAAGCAATTGTAAGAGTTTACCATGTAATTTAAAAAGTGGGTGGTTTCTGTGTTCGATTCCCTGGTTGTTTCATGATACGTTCCCCGGTGCCATTGCCGCATACCTCCATTCCCTCCCCCTCAATTCTGCTCCGTCTCCCATCTCCTCCCACTGGGTATTGAGTGGCTAAGCTTGTACCAAAGTCTCTAACATCAGGGTGCGACTGCAATGCGTCTGCGTGGTCAAAGGATGTGTGTTTTTGGGTACCATGTAACTCGCTGCTCGGCACATGTCACCACCATCGAACTGTGTGTATGAACAAGCTGTCTGATGTCTGTCATGACTCTTGCGAGGATACGAGGATGGAGATGACAACTCAATGTTCCAGAAAACTCGCATGGCCACGTCATAACTATACAGACCTCTGTAGTATCCCAATTCCATTTTCTCCAATGTGTTGGGGCTGATATTGTTTCAATTATGCCTACATTGAAGTCTTCGCTCTTTTTATTGGTTCACCAAAGTTGTCATTTCATTTTTTAAAATGCATGCGTGTTGGACGTAAACCTATGTACTTCGAGTTTATGTACAAACTAACTATGTGTGTTTGAAATAATTCATTGGACTGTACCTTGGGCAATGGAATGTTGATTGAGGATTTGGGTCGATTGTTTGTGTACTGAGAGAAATACTTGCACATACCTCGGTAGCAGCGCGAACTGTAATTGTTCTTGCAACATTTGGTTGTTCATAAGTAAGAGAGGATAAGGAAACCTATGGGTTGTACATTAGATCACCTAACGGAAGGATTGTCGATGTTTAAGCACGATGAAATAGAAAACATCAGCCATTGTCGGAATTTATTTTTTCTTTAAACAATTCATATGTATGCATTTCGTTTTGTGTTGAATTGAAGATTACTTCATGATTTTCAATACTGGGGTAAGGTTGTATATGATGTTATGGACTACTGTAGGTAAGGGGTAAGGTTGTAGTCGTCTTCATTGCATTTGTGTCCAAATACGTACGTAAATGAACTTTTCTTTGTAACAGTTGATGTGCTCTTTTTTGTAATTTTATGTAAATGTGATAACTACATGATGTTGCATTGTGTAGTTTCCTATGTGTTCCAAGTAATGAAGTTATGTATGAAGTGGTACTTCTTTAATTAATTTTTGTTCTTGTTTGTGTAATTTTCGTTCATGTATGTGTTCTGTATTAATTGTTTTTTGTAACATTCATTTTGACAACGTCGTTTAGAAATATTGTTGATTTTTTCAAGGTTATATTTCTGAACTTCGTTAGTTTTGAGTTGTACATTAAATGAAGTTACGTTTTTTAACGTAAGTAGAAAGTACATGTATCAAATACACTTTCTTGTAACAGAAAATTCTATTGAATATCAATTAATTTTCATAACACAGTGGTAGCAAATGAATGGTGTAATTCATTTGTGGTTGTTGTTTTATGAGGCGTACATTGTCTTTGCCTTTATGGTTGTGACAATTGTGATGTAACTTTAAGTATGGTCTTCCTGTCCTGTTGATGAACCTTTGTCTTNTTCGTTAGTTTTGAGTTGTACATTAAATGAAGTTACGTTTTTTAACGTAAGTAGAAAGTACATGTATCAAATACACTTTCTTGTAACAGAAAATTCTATTGAATATCAATTGATTTTGATAACACAGTGGTATCAAAAGAATGGTTTAATTCATTTGTGGTTGTTGTTTTTATGAGGCGTAAATTGTCTTTGCCTTTATGGTTGTGACAATTGTGATGTAACTTTAAGTATGGTCTTCCTGTCCTGTTGATGAACCTTTGTCTTTTCTTTTCCTTTTTTTTACTCATTTTTTTTTAGGTTGTTCATTGGACCTTATAACCTCATGTTGTACCTTGTGTTTGTGTTGTTGTGGTACTATTATGAAGCAATTTGCTTGCTTCAACTACGTCTGAAAATGTAAACATTGTACGACGTGCAGGATTCTATGGCGTTTTCACGTTCCAATCGGTTTTGTCTGGTTTTTTTTGTTCTTGACATTCTCTCTTGCTAGAAGGGTCTGCAGTTCATTCTCATTTTACGTTCATGGGGGTTTTTTCTGCTGACGACTGTCTCCTGTCTCAGCCTTGACATCGGTGCATCTGTCCTCTTTCATAGTCACCGAAGGTCAATGATGAGCGGGCAATTCTCTGACCTGTGTGTCAGCTGTGTCCATTGTTGAACTGCTTTACGATAGGCGTGCAGGTGACCAAGTATTCTAGCTCCATCATGGCTGTTTCTGCAAAAAATGACTATGGTCAGTCCAACCGGTACAAGGCCCACAAACTCCCGTTCTTCTGTTAGTTGCATGAAATTGAGCCCCAGCGGTTATCGGACGCGTTGAACTACTGCAAGAGCTTGCTACCGGATCTGAAGGTTGTTTTCGGGACATCCTGGATGAATGTGAAGCAACTGGCGCTGTTCACCGGTAAAAATCCCTCGATGCTTGCTGTTTTCTTACTTAGTACGGTTTCTTTCACTTGCGGCAAGTCAACACAAGTGGTGTTCAAGCAGGGTAACAGGGGTGTCATGGAAGTGAAGCCAATGCTCTGGAAAACAACGCTGCAGTGGTCCGGGATGGGGAAAATTCATGCCATTGGGGTGGTTCAGGACGCCATGAAATACTGCGAGATGGAGTTGAATCGACATATGAAGCAATACCTGTTTGGTGTGAAGCCGAGGACACGCCTGATACATGAGCTGACGTTGGTGAAGAAGGGTATTGTGTCAAAGCCTGACGTGTCCGGTGAATCCAGGGGCAAAGAGGTGTCAGACGCATCATCTTCTGCTCTGCCTTTTGAAGTAGTGCCTCGTTGGTTCAAGGGGGTGAAGTTTTTCAAAAATGCTGGTACATTTCATTCTCTTCATTCTTTTGTTACCGTTTTGAGTCTTCTTTATCTTATCTTTTGTTGTACTGCAGTCACGAGAAGATGCATGAGATTGCAGTGCAATCCAATTGCTATGTCCTCGTTTGCACAGACAAATATACGGTTGCATTTTGGGCTTAAATGCTTACAAGGTGTGTATACTTTGATGGAAAACTTGTCTCCATTTGGTGTTCATAATATTTTTTTGCGTTAGTTGATGTGGTGTGAAGTACAATATTTCCCGTTTGTTTTTTCCATGGCAGGGTGGACGCGGCACTAATCATCCTGAACTTCTCCGGCTGGCTGATGGGTCCGACTGGTGTAGAGAGACGGTATCTGCAAAAGTAGAACGAGTCGTGGAGATAACTCATGTGGTTTTTACCAGAGCCACGCAACCTTTGAATTTTCTGAATGTCGTTTATTTGAAAACGATGAAGGTGTTTTCAACAGGTTTTCACTCATCATTCCATTTTCTATTCTTTAGAGTAAAGGTGCGAAGGTTAGAGAGTTTGGTGTATTTATAATTTCATGATTCCTGTTTTTGTTAATTGGATGTTGTATTACCTGTGTAGTTATAAAGCCAACAACCTTCGAGCTTGCAACCTTCAATGTCCAACCCCTAATGCAACCTCTTGTTCAGAACCTTGAAGTGACTGAGGAATGTTTTGTCCGATCTCATTCTAATTTGGATGATGAGGAGATGAAGATCAAGGAGGACGTCTTTTGTCCCGAAGATATGGTGGCCGTCAGTCCGGATGTTTCCNGTGAGCAGGAGGTGCCCAAGGTTCTCAATGCATGGGTATGTGATGGTGTTTCATCTTGTCGCAACAATACTCGATCATGTGTTTCATACTTCTGACTCATGTCATTGTCCTGTTTTTATTGTGACAGCTTGTGTTGCGCATTCTTGGACATCACCACGCTGCTATTGACGGCAAGCTGATCCCACGGGATGTTACGTACCATCTTACTCCTGAGGCAGAGGTTCTGAAAGATCACTTTGTGTGATGTATTTGTGACTGTTTGGAGTATACTCCAAACAACAGAGGTGTTTCACAGAATGGTCGGTCTTTCTGTCACGTTTTTTTCCATATGTGCCATTGTGTTATGTGTGGGGAGTGCAATGATGAAAACATTATGACGTCTTGCTTGACAGGGCATCTAGGCAAAATGGACGGTGACCTGGCTAAGGTGATCCTCATCTTGCACGTTCTGGACATCACTGTCTGCCTGGACACTGAGCCGGAGTTCGATGGGAGAAGATTTACTCCACTCCCGGAGGTTGAATGGCTTGACATTCCTGAGGATATGGTGTCACAAGCTATAACGCTCTTGGAGTACTTCATACAAGTTCAGGTCATTCTCACAAACAACGGCGATGTTGCAGAGAATTTGTTCCCGTTGTACAATATGGGCCTGTGGTTAGCACACCACCCAAGAACCTTGAGGGAGGTTAACTGCGACATCATGTTGGGTTACATTGTACGGTCAGAAGACCTAATGGTGCCTGGAAGAGTAATGATTCTAACATCTGAAGCTATGTCCTTTTGGTATGGAAGTTCGGAATTATGTTGATGTATATATATATGTATATATATATAATATGTTGTGCGTGTCCCACAGGATTACTTTGAGTACCTGATTGAGAACATACGATAGTACAATGCTGTGTAATTCTCTGATTGGGCGAGATCCAAGCGCCGTGTTACTGGTCGGCAAAGGGAATGGAGCAAACTGTGTCTATGTATGGAGAAGATGATGGAGTGGGAACTCTTCAGCAGGATCTCACCTGATTGTAAGTGTCCATTGCACTTTGAAATAGTCCATTANTTTTATTGTGACAGCTTGTGTTGCGCATTCTTGGACATCACCACGCTGCTATTGACGGCAAGCTGATCCCACGGGATGTTACGTACCATCTTACTCCTGAGGCAGAGGTTCTGAAAGATCACTTTGTGTGATGTATTCGTGACTGTTTGGAGTATACTCCAAACAACAGAGGTGTTTCACAGAATGGTCGGTCTTTCTGTCACGTTTTGTTCCATATGTGCCATTGTGTTATGTGTGGGGAGTGCAATGATGAAAAAATTATGACGTCTTGCTTGACAGGGCATCTAGGCAAAATGGACGGTGACCTGGCTAAGGTGATCCTCATCTTGCACGTTCTGGACATCACTGTCTGCCTGGACACTGAGCCGGAGTTCGATGGGAGAAGATTTACTCCACTCCCGGAGGTTGAATGGCTTGACATTCCTGAGGATACGGTGTCACAAGCTATAACGCTCTTGGAGTACTTCATACAAGTTCAGGTCATTCTCACAAACAACGGCGATGTTGCAGAGAATTTGTTCCCGTTGTACAATATGGGCCTGTGGTTAGCACACCACCCAAGAACCTTGAGGGAGGTTAACTGCGACATCATGTTGGGTTACATTGTACGGTCAGAAGACCTAATGGCGCCTGGAAGAGTAATGATTCTAACATCTGAAGCTACGTCCTTTTGGTATGGAAGTTTGGAATTATGTTGATGTATATATATATGTATATATATATATTATATGTTGTGCGTGTCCCACAGGATTAATTTGAGTACCTGATTGAGAACATACGATAGTACAATGCTGTGTAATTCTCTGATTGGGCGAGATCCAAGCGCCGTGTTACTGGTCGGCAAAGGGAATGGAGCAAACTGTGTCTATGTATGGAGAAGATGATGGAGTGGGAACTCTTCAGCAGGATCTCACCTGATTGTAAGTGTCCATTGCACTTTGAAATAGTCCATTAATGTTGTAAATGTTATTGTAAGTTTGGCTCAGGAGCTGGTCTATTCTGTCACTTGCAACGATTGTATGTCTTGGCTTTACTCTTCACCATGGCGTTTCCTGTGTGGCAGGTGTCCAAAAGGATGTTCTCGTCATGAGGAAGTACCTTCCTGCAACGGAATTGCAGATGAGGACTGTTGTCCATAATTTTTTCTCCTCGACGGACATAAAAATCACACGTTTTTACACGGTTGAGAATTGGAGTATGTGGTGCTCTTGTTGCGTCTGGCTATGTTTTTAGAGACAGAGTGTTTCCTTGTTTCTGACATTGACACTTTGTAAATGCAGGTGGTACGAGAACCCAGGCAAGCNTTTGGTCGAGCGTGTGTATCGTCTGACTCAAGCTGAGCGTCTAAATGTCAGGTGGGAGGTGTTCTTGACATGCAAATGGTTTAGTGGGTTTTTGTTTCTGGATTTCTATTGAACTTAGGTCCTCTGTGCTATTTGTAATTGCGCTTTGTTTGTATTGTGCAGTATTGAAGATTATTCTAACGAGAATGCTGGAGTAGATGCGTCTCTAGCCTGTGTGGACGGCAATGTTAGCGGGCTTGGGATGGGTGGTATGGTGTTGTTATTGAGCGGGACACCAAATGTTAACTGTGGTGCTGGACAACCGGGCTACACGAGCATTCAGGATGTGTCCCTTCATCGGCAAGTGGAACGTTTGGAGCATCAATTTCATGTGCCCCAGCACCAGCTGGAGGTAGCATTAATTGTAACAGGAGGGTGAATGTTGGTAAGGGTACTAAGCGAGGTCACAAGGTAGTACCTGCTAGCAGAGTTCAGGGAGTGGCTCCTGAGGCTCCAAGACAGATGTCCGATCCACTTTTGGATCCCCAGGTACATGTCTAGACACAGATGGTTCCGAACCAGATTGTGCCAACACAAATCCTTGTGGCTCACAGGTTTCTTACTCAAATTTGTGTCAGGCGTGCAGATGAGGCTGTGGCTGCTAATGACAATGGTAGGTGTTACCTGCTTGAACCTCCCTTTTATGACTCGTGTAAGTTTGTGTTCTCTAACTTCATGACTATTTTTTTGTGGTGAAGGTGCATCTTGATGTCTTCTATGCCCGGTTTCAGTCATTGGATTTTGTCAGAGCATTGTTGTAGGATGTTGATGTCATTTTTCACTTCATTTGGGCGTTGGTTTGTGGGAGACTGGATCACTGGATGTAGCGCAGTAGTGTGGACATGTTGAATGAATGTTTCTCTTGCTGTAATGTCGAAGATTTTCTCTAAATACGAGTCATGCAATGCAGCAGCATTCTTTAAATAATTCGTGATTCAAGTCTCTCTTTTTTACAATAGTGAACATGTGTGCTACTTTGTCATCCTCACAACTGAAGTGATATCGTAGGAGTTGGCTCCTGGTTAGGGGTGTAGTAAGAATGTAAGAAAGTGCACGTGTTTGTCAAATTGAGGTTTGTAAAGTGATAATAGAAATGTTCTTTTCATTCATAGTGTTCCCTTCAAAATCATCAGAATATTATGCCTAGAAAGCAACATGTGAAGTGTGGTCTGGTCGTTGTCTTCAAACTGAACACAAGAAAAAGCTCTTTTGACAATCAGTTTCCTTATTTTGATGCAGCGGATGTGGGAGGGGTGTACACAAGTATTCATCTTGGTCGTCGGTCCAATACACTGTANCAGTCTTTCGATTTTGTCAGAGCATTGTTGTAGGATGTTGATGTCATTTTTCACTTCATTGGGGCGTTGGTTTGTGGGAGACTGGATCACTGGATGTAGCGCAGTAGTGTGGACATGTTGAATAAATGTTTCTCTTGCT
Organism: Penium margaritaceum; assembly: GCA_023375785.1. Lineage (NCBI taxonomy): Eukaryota > Viridiplantae > Streptophyta > Zygnematophyceae > Desmidiales > Peniaceae > Penium > Penium margaritaceum. The sequence goes on from SZWC01024045.1 coordinate 29,917, forward strand.
GTAATGTCGAAGATTTTCTCTAAATACGAGTCATGCAATGCAGCAGCATTCTTTAAATAATTCGTGATTCAAGTCTCTCTTTTGTACAATGATGAACATGTGTGCTACTTTTTCATCCTCACAACTGAAGTGATATCGTAGGAGTTGGCTCCTGGTTAGGGGTGTAGTAAGAATGTACGCAAGTGCACGTGTTTGTCAAATTGAGGGTTGTAAAGTGATAATAGAAATGTTCTTTTCATTCATAGTATTCCCTTCGAAATCATCAGAATATTATGCCTAGAAAGCAACATGTGAAGTGTGGTCTGGTCGTTGTCTTCAAACTGAACACAAGAAAAAGCTCTTTTGACAATCAGTTTCCTTATTTTGATGCAGCGGATGTGGGAGGGGTGTACACAAGTATTCATCTTGGTCGTCGGTCCAATACACTGTACAATACACTCGTCCAATACACAAGTACAAGAGGAGGGGGGGGGGGCGAGGCCATGGATGCCATAAGTATCAAATGGTAGTACATGTTGGAATCATGATGTACGCTAGTTTTCTAGTTGGTGACTCGTTCAATATACTGTACAATACACTCTTCCAATACATTAGTCTGGAGGGGGGGGGAGAGGCCAGATGCACTGAGAGTAGAGGATAGTACCTGTTGAAGTTATGGTGTACACGAGTTTTTGAGTTGATGAATTGTTCAATACACCGTCTAATACACTCTTCCAATAAATTAGTCCGGATGGGAGGGGGTGACAGGAGTGAGGAATGTGCATATGCATTCCCTAGAATTTCTATTGATGTTTTGGACAAGCAGTAAGTGCGTGATGTGTACACAGTCGTAGTAGTGCTGTAGTGTAGGCGTGGTGATACAAATGTGCGTGGAATGTATGTTGTTGTGTTTGGACCAGTGTACACAGAGTAGAGAGTCTGTACAACATAATTTGCACATGCCAGGTAGCTTGGGTGAAGGTTCCAAGAAGGGAACATGCATCCGAGTAAGTATGAAAGAATTGAGGAAGGTGCACATGCATTTCCTGGAATGTTTCTTGACATTTTGGAAGCGGAGTAAGTGCATGATGCGTACACAGTTGGAGTAGTGCTTTAGTGTATGCGTGTTGGTGCGAATGTACGTGGAAGGTGTGTTTTTGTGTTCGTTCCAGTGTACACAAAGTAAGGAGTGCATACAACTTAGTTTGTACATGCCAGTTAGTTTAGGTGAAGGTTCCAATAATTTAACATGTGTTTGATGAAGTGTCAAAGGAGTCAGGAAGCTACTCATGCATCTCCTGGAAAGAATTTTGATGCTTTGGATGCACGGTAGGTACGTGATGTGTACACAGTTGAACTAGTCTATTAGTGTGAGTAGGGCGTTGTGAATGTACCTGGCAGGTTCGTTGTACTGTTCGGATCAATGTACACTAATGGAGGGGTGCATACATTCTTGACAATTGACCATAACTTGAAGCCGTTGGCTTGGCCTTGGCGAGGTTTGCACGATGGTCCGGTCACAAGACCTTTCAGTCCTTGGTCGGATTTCACCTGAGATGAACCTGCACTGTCACTCTTTATCTTTCTTGAAGGTTGAACCCCTCAAAGCCATCTCCAAGCTTATTTTTGACAAAAGTATGTGTCAGATTTATGTTTTAGTTCAACTGTCCGAAAATAGAAAGCATGTAGTCTTTAAATTCATCAAATAGCCATTTTATGGTTCACTTAATTTTGTAACATTGCTTGCACCACTTCATTGAGCAATAGTTGGATGCGCGTGTTGGCTACCAACAACTAAAATCGTTTTCCGTGAAATCGAGATCAAGAGCATCAAAGCTCAAGAAAAAATAGCCAGAAAAAAATGGAGAAGCGACTCCACTCCCGCAATTCCTAACCAATCCCCATTGTCTCGGAAATCAATGAAAATCACAAATCGAGAGGGAAATTACTTGAACGCCCAAGTCAAAATCATAACCAGTAAAGTTGGTTCATTGCCGAGAAGGCAAAGGAGCGCTTAAATGGCTGTGGCTGGATGGGCACCATCTTCACTTCATGTTACTTTTGTTTAGTGTCATAGAAGTAAGGCTGGTAATCACAGAAAGTTGAGATTGTCGTCGGTTTGTAATCATAGTGGGTATCCT